>JABSSZ010000146.1:0-93700 GCA_013755755.1 Fusarium sp. NRRL 25184 | reverse complement strand
AAGCTTAGGACCTCTATCCTAAGTGACAAAAAGCCTTAGGTAAACTTAGCATAATTTAGTATGGATTTAGAGGATCTTAGACTAAATTTTTATTACCTTGATTCATTGTCTGAAGTCTTCCACCTAGAACAAAGGACCTTTCCCGCCGCCCCTATCGGCCTGTCCCATCCCTTGAGAGCCAATGGTTGTAGAAAACCCAAATACAGAGCCCCGCACCTGATAAGAATGCCCATTATATTGTCAGATACGTCAGGAAACGGCCCATTTGGCCATGCTGAGCTCCTCCTCCAACGGAATTATATCCATGCCGTTATTATACCGGGCGTTGGGCATGGGAGCGTCGTGAGGCCTCGCCCACTTACTTCTAAAGCATCAGCACATATCCACCATCTTTTCAACAGGTCTTAGTCACTTACAAACCCAAAAGTCGTACCTCGAGGAGATACCGCTCGCGCCGGGCGCCTCCCGGCGTTCCAGTTAACCGTCTTGAAGACAGGCTTGGGGCTCCAAGACTCGCGACGAACCGTGCCCCGGGGAGATGTCTTTTGCAACAGGTCCCTCCCGGTGGACGGACCATTCCAGTTGACCGCATTGAATTTGGGTGGTCCACTGTGGTCAAAGACCTTCTTCCGTCTACCTTTCTGTGTGATAGTATGGGATCCTTTCCCATACTCCCAATGACAATGGCCACTGTCTCTAAGGATTTTCTCGGGATCACTTGAACTTCGCTGGACGTATTGACCAGCTGGGGGGTTCAGCACGGAATTGGTGTGACGGTATTTTAACTCGTTCTGATCACGAGCTTCTTCGTTTTTGGAGCGGACGGAAAAACAACACATCTTGAAAAGTGTAGTTCAGGCCTGTAACTGGACTGAGAGACAGATCGGAGGTGGTTTGGGAAAAGATATTGATAAAGGTGGATTTGTGATACTGATTCTGATCAAGATGGAGTAAGAGAAAAGAAACGAGAGGAGTGTAGTAGGAGGTGCGACCATTATAGACGATAGGTAACCGGGAGGGCGATAAAACAGAGTTGGCTGTTTCCTTGTCGTGGGCTGCAGTAACACCTCCTCACCCAGTTCCTCCACGTATCATAACAAAAGTCGCTGTCTCGCAATCATTGGTCCCCTTAATATAGTCTGTAGTTGGACCAATACAGATCTAAGGGGCTTTTAATTTGATTGGTGAGAATGAATCGTGAATAGCCTCAAGGATTGATTTTCGCTGTTACCCACTCATTACAGTTCTGCAAAGGGGACACGACGCTGTCAAATGCGTTTATTTGAGTTGAGGGGATGATCATGCAGTCAACTTCAAGACCGCGATGACAAATGAGGAGTTCTGAGCAGGGATTGGTATTGGAAGTCTTCCAAACTTAACACTTGACTTGGCGTACGGCTATAGGAGGAGCTATAAAGTGTAAGAATAGGCAGCCGATGATGAAGCAAGATGATCGTGGTTACCAGACGCGTTTGATTTGTACGTCCCCGAGTCCCCTTCCATACTCCTCTTTCATTTTTCCTTTTCTTACATTCTTTTTTGCCATTCTCGCCCCAATATCGCACCAAATTCCTCACCTGTGAATAGGGTTCTTATTAGCTACGTGCGCTACCTTAACTACGGGGCCTATACCCCTTACACGTCTTGACCGCAACACGTTCTCACTGGCTAATCACAGCTTTCCTCACAATGTGCTGCTTTGGCAGCTCTAAAAACAAGCCGGTGGCGGAGCGAACTCGTGACAACATGGGTGTGTGGCATAACAGACACTTTCCCATGTATCCTGCCGAGGCTGGAGAGGACAGGTTCAAAAGGGAGCAGTACCAGTCGGACCTATGGCACAGAAAGATGAAGAGCCAGAGGAACATCCAGGGCCGAGAGTAAGCACTGTCATGATATTCACCTTATCAAAGAGTTGAGTTGGCTAATAGTATTCCAGGCGGTTCAAGGGATGGCCACTGCCCGGCGAGCGTGCCTCAGGGTCAGGAAGCTCGGGAGGCTCGCCAGCAGGGTCAATGTCAAACAACGCCCGTATCTTAGCAGGTCGGTACCCAAACTTGCCGCTCGGAAGCAGTCGACCTTCCATAGGTCGCCTCGATAGGACTCCTGCTTACGGCTGGGGAAACGGATTGTTGAACAAGGGCAAATGGAATGTTCAGCATCCTCATCATGAATCGAAAAAGGACAGGAGAGCAAGAAAAGCATACTCAGATGGATTCCTGTAGACTAAGTTCACCTAAGCAGCTAGACTAAGCCACTGCGTCTTAACTACTACAAGTTTACCTAAGTTCTTCTGTTGCTTAGAATAGAAATCCTAAATTTAGATCTTCTTTTTGGCCTGTTTGGTCGTGATATGTATTAGCCTTTTGTGACTGTAAGGGAACGTTGATACTCACTCCAACACTCAACACGCAAATACATGTCACTCCCAGAGCCCAAGATAACTGAAACATCACGGCAACAGTAAAAGAGGCGGTAGCACATTGCTTCAATCCTATCTCATAACTTTCACTTGTAACATCATATTTTTACATAACCATCCCCCAACATACACCTAATATACAAAGTCCCTCTTCACTCTTACACCAAATGCCCTAAATCATCAAGGATGCATCCCTCCATGCTTTTTCTATAAGACCTCTTCCCAATCTGAAGTATGGTATTTTGCAACAGAGATCCCCTATCGTAAAAAAAATTACAAGACATTAATTAGTGGAGATGTGCTTGCCACCTCACTCAGCGCCCTCCTTTCAGGCCTTCTTCTCAGCTGGGTTGCCGCCTCCAAACATGCCAGAGAACGAGCCCATCATGCTGTTCATAGCTTCCTTCTGGGCCGCCTCCATCATGGCGGCTTCTTCCTTAAGCCACTTCTCTCCGTTCTCGCGGATCTGCTTCTCGAGCTCCAGGTAGTTGCGCTGGCCGCGCTCGCGGGCGACGTCTTGTAGCATCTTGCCCTGTGCGAAAGCCTCGGCGGGGTTTTGCTCGCCGTCGGGGGAGACCATCATGCTCATGTTGCTGGGGTTGAGACCGAGGAGGTTGCCGAGGGCGCCGACGCCGGAGCCGTGCTTTTGCTTGTGGGCGAGTTGCTTGGCTTGGAACTCTTTGCGGGCGATGGCTTCGCGACGGGCGAATTCGGTGGGAATGTGCTTGCCGTCGAAGGACTTGAGGACCTTGCGGACGTCGTCGTACTGCATGGTGTGGATGTACTCGAGGAAGGGAATGAGGTTAACGAGCTCCTTGTCGTTTCGGTCCCCCTTCCAGGGATCAAGGACAATGGCGTTCTCTGGTTGGTTGCGGACGTGCTTGGGGTTGCTGTCGATGATGATCACCTTCTTCAAATCACGGTTGAGGTAAGAAAGGTCCTAGACTGTTAGCGCAAGAACGTTAATCGCTGTCGAGGACGCTTACCTTGACGATCTCTCCGTCCTCAAACTTGGTAGCCTCTCGGTAGAGGGGCCACAAGATTAATCGGAAAGGATCCAGTTTCCTCATGATAGGCTCGCCAGTAGCAAACGGCACAGATGTGAAGAGGACCAACTCATAGTACTGACTAAGATACCGTATGAAGTAGTCCACACCAGGTCGCTTCGCAATTCTCCAGCCATGTTCACGGGACCACTCGCTATGAACGAGAAGGTCATCCAAGCTCAGGCAGAGGGTATAAGGGCGCTCGAACGTAGGATCGGGATCGGGGAGGAGCTTCTCGAATGCAGGCTCTTGGTAGTAGGTGACGGACTCGGTCAAACGTGCCTTGGCACGCTTCCACCACAGACCAAGACCAGGGCCGTTGGGAATGTCAGAGTGACGATCAGCTTCGATGGTGTCTTCCCAGTTTCGGCCCATGTATAGAACGCTCAGGGTACCACCGGCAGCAGTCGCAATAAGCATGAATCTTGTCCACCACTTGCGATTTCGCTCAGACGTAGAGACATATTCCGATCGTTCACGGCCACCACTAGACTCAGCCTCCTCCATCTCCTGCAATTGCTTCTGCTCCTTCTTCTTATCACCGCCCATCTCGTCAAACAGCGTCGAAGGAATACCCTGTGTCAGATCCGGTAGTTTGTGGAAAGGTATTTGCTCCCCCTCCTTCGGAGCCTCGGTAGACTTCTCGCCAGCCTTGTCGACGTCATTCTCAGCAGGCTTCTCAGCGTTTTCAGCATCGTTTTGCGCCTGGGGAGGCTTCTGTTTCGAATCTTTGTTTTGTTTAGAGGAGGATTTCTTGGCATATGTTCGGAGCCATGGCGAGGCAAATTGAGGAGCGACGGCGGGAAGAGCTCGGAGAGAAGGAGATGCGACGGGCCGTGACAGACGAGCTGTCATCAAGCCCAAGCGCGAGGCCTGGGCTACTCTGGACAGCATAGCGAAGGGAGAGGAGCTGAACCGCTATGGTTGGAGGGGTTGTTTGGCGGTTTCGATGGTGAAGGATCCAACTTCAATGGCCTGGGGCGTTGACGTGCAGGTTGACGAAGTTGGTCTGATACTCCGCCATAGAATGGCATGGCGTCGTTCGCCGTGGAAAAAAATCGCACGGTTATGCTCCAAAGTGGAGCTTCTTGAGAAGACACCGCGGATTAGCCGTGTTCGGTTTTTGATAGGCCGATTGCGTCATATCGCTCACGTGAAATCGGGACATCAGCTCCGGTCGCACTCCGATCATGAACCCCCCTCCATGATGCCCAGTGAAGACCCTTGTTCAGTGAATTGACCATTCAAGTTGATGACATTCTCAAATAATAAGACGATATTTAACAGTGACATTGCATTTATATTTCTCGTCTTATTTCTATCGCTTCGCTTGTGACACCGAGAGTCTTCTCACGATTTCTCTCCAGGAAAAGATATTCTCGTATTTGCCACAGTCTACATAGTCCCGATTATTCCGACTAGCTACCCGAGACCAATTTGACGCCGCCTTTCTAAAGCGCTTTCTCATCGATTGTTTCTACACCATGACAAACCTCACTCCTCGAAACTAGACGAAACCCTTTACGATTCGACAATTCGCCTGCGCCCTTTTTCATCTCCTTCAGTCTGACTTACCCACCTCAATTCTCGTCATCGTCGAAATTCTCCTCTTTGCCACTTAATACTCACAACCACTCACCATGGCCCGACGATCGAGCAAGAGCTCAGCGTCTCGCCCAGCGCTGAGCTCCCGTCCAGCTGGCTCAATACGCATCGTAATGCCCTCAACCAAAAGCGCACCTCCCGCAGACCCTGCGCCCGCCGTCACAGAAGAAGACGTCAACAAGATCAACATCGCCGACTTGACCCTCGACGTCCCTCTCATCCCTCTCCGACCAAAGCGCCGAGTCCCAAGAACACCATTCCATTTCCTCTCACTGCCCGCCGAAGTGCGCATTCAGATTTACACATACTTCTTCGACGATGTCGATAAGCTCTTAGATCTCGGTCCTCAGAATTACAAGCGCGTGCATAAGAAGCTAGGTCTTATGCGCGTTTGCAGACAGGTTCATGATGAAGCGACTTTTGCGTTTTATAGCACACGGACGTTTCGGTTGTTTCCGACTTACCCTGGAAAATATTTCAAGAGCAAGAAGCCTCTGCTGGCGAGGCTGAAGCCGCAGCAGAGGAAATACGTTACGTCGCTTGAGTTAAGACTTGGTCCGGGATGGGGTGCGCCGCCGAGAGGATGGGTTGTTAACCCCGCGCTGGGGCTCTCCGACTGTGTTGACGTTGAGCGCTTGAACGTGTTTGTGGAGTGTGACCCTAGCGACAGCATCTTCCAAGGTTGGCGTCGCTCAGATGGATTTTACGAGGGCTTCAGCCGAAATCTTCTGACTGATGTCTTAGAGGGCTTGCCATCTGTTCACACAGTCCAGTTTGACGGCTGGACCAGCGTTAAGAAGTCTGGTGATATGATGCAGGGTCTTATGGGCGTCGTCAACGAAGCTGGTTTAGCCATTGAATGGGGTCCTGAGAGAGGATGGACGGACACGTCTGTTGATGAAGATGATGCCGAGAAGAAGGTGGGCTATCCCGAGGGGTTTCCTCATCCCGGATATGAGACTCATGGTTTACTGGCTTTGGCCTGAGTGTATGATTCCTACGATGGAGAGCTTTGGCTCAAATGAGATTTACGAAGCGGACTTTTATACCGGTATGCAGCAGGTAACACATATACTCTTAGCTTTATTCATTAGATGAACACTACAGTAGCTCTTTCATACTATTTAAACTCGTGGTATCGTTCTCATCTATGCCTCGTGAATCCAAAACACTAACAAACTGTCTTACTGAGCTCCAAGCATTCTAAGTGCGTTGCGCAGCTCCTGAACCGCAGTGGGTACGTCTTCAAAGTTAAGTGCGGATATCGCCCACTTGGCGTGCTTCTGAGCCTGGTTGATATCCCGTTGATCTGTTGTAAAACCGGTAGTCTGCGCTGGAGCTGGAGCTGGAGCTGGAGCTGGAGGCTGAGGAGCAGGGGCCTGGTGAATTACAGGTGGGGGGTTTGAAGCAGCAGGATGAGGGGCGCTCGGAGTTGTTGTCCATGACGGAGGTGCTGAAGGGGTGAATGGTTCAGGAGGGGGAGGAGAAAATTGTGAGGGAAGTTTGGTGGGGATCTGAGGTGATGGCTGAGGAGGGATCTGTGTCGCAGGAGACACAGCAGGTGGGAAACCAACGGGTGGAGGTGGAGGAGGGCCACCGGATAGACCTGGCGTAGAATTCTGGCTCAAAGGCGACGGGACGAATGGCTCCGGCGCTTGGGGCTGATGCTCAGGTTGAGGAGGGAAATACCCAGGGTCGTCTGGAATTCTAGGCGGCGCATCGGTGAAGGTAGGAACACTAGGAGGTTCTCCAGCATCTGGCGCATCCTCAACCGAAGCACGAGGAGCTCCAGATAGGAGTTGGACTTCAGGATCAGAGGGGTCGAGAGCAACTTCGGGTTCAGGCTCTGGGGCATTGGGGTTCGTCTCGTTGGGGTCTTTGCCTTCACGAATGGCCTTTAGGATTCGAGCGGCGTTCCATTTGGCGAATTTGATCTTCTTGACGACTTCAGGATCAGGATCGCCCCATTCGCGGGTGAGGTCGAAGAATGTCGCAGCAGCGTCGAATGTGTCGGCAGTTTGTCTACACCTGTTGTTAGTCTTGCCCTGATAACCCCAGCAAACGACATACCTCGTCACCTTGTTAGCGCGCATGGTGCGCTCGGCTCGTTCAAACGTCTGCTGAGCGAATTGTTCAACATAGGCCTGTCCCGCAGCGTTATCGACGATCGCATCATCATCAGCCCGTTCCGTCTTTGTTGCTTCGAGGCGTTCGATCAGTGTCTTTGTGAACTCAAAGGTATCATCGTCGGTGGTATGCAGGCTCTTTCCAACGATTTGGTTAACAGCATGGTATTCGCCTGTGAGTTATTATCAGCGACGCTCTTGAATAAGAGGCTGTGGTTGTTGCGTACACCAGTATGCGATGGCGGGCTTGATGCTTCTCAGCTGATTTGCGCGATTGATGAAGCGACTGACTTCAGGGATTTTGAGCGCAGCTGGAAGAGGTTCTGCCATGTTGATGAAGTATCTGAATATCCCCAAGTAATCTCAGAGTTGTGAGCGTAGAGGGCGAGGGTTGAGTCAAGATGGCGCAAATTAATGCCAACTCCAAGTCAAGTCAAGTTGTCTTGGAGATCATGTACCCCACCTCTCACCTCTCCTCTTCTTCTGTCTGCCTAGGCCATTGACGTACTGTAAGGTTAGCGGCGCACAGCCACTGGTTCCCCGGATTCGATCAGCTCACGCCACTTGTGGCTCTAGCTCAAACTGTCGAATCATAGACCCCGGCTTCACTTTTTGGAGGTCTGTCACCGTGGCTTTTTCCTTTCCTTTTCCAGAAGATGCCACTTTGTTCTTGACGAGGACACAGACAACTATAACATCATCTTTTGCAGTACGAGCACTGTAGAATTGATTCTCTTCCACATCAATACGATTAAACATTGTCTATCTTTTTTTGTCTTCTTGTACTTGAGAGATACTTCACCATGCCTAACCCCACCTCGCTCTTGGTGACCTTGACAGCTGCCCTTGCGGCTCTGCCAGAGGCTCAAGCTGCCATCTACACCAAGAACTCACCTGTTCTTCAGGTCAACGCTCGCAACTACGACAAGCTCATTGCAAAGTCCAACTACACCTCTGTAAGTCTTTCACCTCATCACCATTGACTATCGCCACTTACACGTCATAGATTGTCGAGTTCTACGCCCCATGGTGCGGCCACTGTCAGAACCTCAAGCCCGCCTACGAAAAGGTCGCCAAGAACCTCGATGGTCTCGCTCAAGTCGCTGCCATTGACTGTGATGAAGAGTCCAACAAGCAGTTCTGCGGTGGTATGGGTGTCCAGGGCTTCCCAACTCTCAAGATTGTTCGTCCTGGAAAGAAGACTGGTAACCCTGTTGTTGAAGACTACCAGGGTCAACGAACTGCAGGTGCTATTCAAGAGGCTGTCATGAGCAAGATCAACAACCATGTTACGCGTGTGAGCGACAAGGATCTTGACTCTTTCCTCAAGGGTGATAAGCCTAAGGCCATCCTCTTCACTTCAAAGGGAACGACTAGTGCTTTGATCCGAAGCATTGCTATTGACTTCCTCGATGTCATTTCAGTGGCGCAGATCCGTGATAAGGAGACAGCTGCGGCTAAGAAGTTTGGCATTGAGAAGTTTCCCGCTCTTGTTCTTATCCCCGGTGAAGGCAAGGATCCTATCGTCTACGATGGTGAGTTGGTCAAGAAGGATATGGTCAAGTTTCTCTCCCAGGCTGGAGAGCCTAACCCTGTTCACGCCACTGGCAACACCAAGAGCTCAAAGCCTAAGAAGGCCGAGTCCAAGAAGGCTGAGTCCAAGAAGTCTGAGTCCAAGAGCCCTAAGAGTGCCAAGAAGAGCAAGGCTACCGAGGCTGCAAAGGAGGAGCCCGTTGAGTCAAAGGAGTCTTCCACTGAGGCCACTGAGGCTGCTGAGGCAGTTCCCACTATCATTCCTATCTCTACTATCTCTAGTCTGGAGAAGCTCACCGAGGAGTGTCTTACTCCCAAGTCTCACACCTGTGTCCTTGTCTTCACTCCTGGTGAGGCTGGTGAGAAGGCAGTCGACTCACTCTCCCACCTCAACACCAAGTACGTCCACGGTGGCCGAAAGACATTCCCCATCATCGCTGTTCCCAGCGATAGCGACGCCGCTTCAACTCTTCCCAAGGCTCTTGGATTGAAGAACGAGGTCAACCTGATCGCTATCAACACCCGCCGCAACTGGTGGCGTCAGTACGAAGGCGACTTTAGCCTTGCCAGCGTTGAGAACTGGATTGATGCTATTCGCATGGGCGAGGGCGCCAAGAAGAAGATCCCCGAGGGTGTTATTGTCGAAAAGACTGAGGCTGCCGAGGAGAAGCCTACTCAAGCTACTGACCCCGAGCCTGAGGTTAAGACTGATGGTCCTAAGGAAGCCAAGACTGAGGTCGAGGTTGAGGCTGAGATTGAGTCCGAGACTCCAGCCGAAGCTGAGGCCGAGGCAAAGACCCCTGAGCCAGAAGCTGAACCTGTCGCTGAGTCTGAAGCTGAGCCCAAGACGAAGGAGGAGATCAAGCACGAGGAGCTGTAAAGGGAATCTCTTAAATCTTACAATTAGTCTGTGACTATAGCCTTGATAGTGAAGACATACCTGTCATATAGCAGATCAAACAAATAACTCCAAAACACTTCTATGACCCAATGCACATGGTATCTAATCATCCAAATCCATCCCCATAGCATCGTTCTTCTCCACCGCACCCTCCCTCACCATCTCAGCACCCTTATCCTTAACAACCTGATCCAAGAACTGCTTCACCTGCTTACACCCATCCACACCAACGACCAACATTCCCTCCAACCTGCTAACCTGCACACGACTCTCGCATACGAGTACAGCTACTTGATCGGTATCACCTTGAGTCGCGACCGTCAAGAAGGGGAGTTCTTGCTCTTCTTGGTTGTTTAGATCGAGGAGAGGATCGGCTGTGTCGTCGCCTGCGGCGTATGTTGATGTCGAACCGGCTGTGCAGGCGGCGATGTAATCTGTCATGGGAATACCAGCGTCGATGAGGGCGAGGGTCGTTGCGTTGAGGAGCGCGGCGAGGAGGGATCCGTCTTGCGATAGAACGTAGAGAGAGATTGTGATGGAAGAGTGAGGAAACAGGTGTGTATGTAAATTCGAAGAAAACGCATTCGCAATCGTCGTTTCAATCTCTTGTATGCGCCTAAACCATTAGTCCAAAGTTTTCCACTGTACAGCAAGAAACGTACTTGTCATTGCGCCCTCTCTTCTTTCGATCCACGCTCGAGAAACCCGCCACCACCACGTTGACGTTGATAGCTGCTGTGTCACGAGGAGCTTGTTGTCCACCACGTCTTTGAACCTGCTGCTCTGAAGGACCTGTCACGATGCACATGACTTTTGTGTGGCCCATTTCAAGATATGATGAACCGTCAGCAGCATCTTGAGTCCGGATTTGAGCATGCAGACGACGGAGCTCGTTCCATCTTCGTCCATCGACGCGCAGGAGCGCTAATGAGTATGTTGACGTATCGAGAGGCATGTTGCGGTAACGAAGTATC
This sequence comes from Fusarium sp. NRRL 25184, assembly GCA_013755755.1. Taxonomy (NCBI): domain Eukaryota; kingdom Fungi; phylum Ascomycota; class Sordariomycetes; order Hypocreales; family Nectriaceae; genus Fusarium; species Fusarium sp. NRRL 25184. Next base: position 83,093 of record JABSSZ010000146.1, on the reverse strand, counting down.
TATCTATCGTTACTTGGAGCTTTGCGCATCGCGAACTGAATTGATGGTGGGGGAAATTTTCAGATGTGGCTGAACTGTGGCTTGACCTCCAACTCTCGGATCATCCCAGCATTCGGATTAATTAGCAACCAATCAGAGGCCATCGGTTTTGGAAGAATTGATGACTGCATTTCCGACATCCATTTACGGCTTTACACATGCCCGAGATCAACACCAAGAACGGCACGGCTGAAGTCCCGGTGATGTATTTGTCAACGCCCTAAATCCGGGAATTGTCCAATGATACTCGGATATTTGCGACGGTTGAGTTTATTCCGTTTGCCATGAAGCGCTGAACTTTGCTTATCGGAGAACGGAGTTAGCCAATCGCCAATGGAGGGAAATGCACCTTTACCTAGAAAGGATGTATTGCTATTGTAGACGCTCTTTGAGGTATAGGCATTGAGAATTCGGTGTATATAAGTTGTTGCTTTCCCCTCGTTGAGAATGTATATCATCAAAATCTCATCCATCAATTAATAGTCTCAATCAAAAGTCAATTAAACATCAATCATGTCTTCACTTCCTCAAACTTACAAGGCTTGCGTCCTCGACAAAGCCAACGCATCATGGACTCTCAGCGACGTCCCCCTCAAACACCCCGCCAAAGGCCAAATCCTCGCCAAAGTCCTCGCCTGCGGCGTCTGCTTCTCTGACGTAGCTCTCGGCACCGGTCACATGGGCGATGTCTTCCCCCGTGTGCCCGGCCATGAGATCATCGGCGATGTAGTCGAAGTCGGCGAAGGCGTAGAGAACTTTAAGAACGGCGACCGTGTCGGTGGACCTTGGCACGGTGGCCATGACCGAACTTGTCGACAGTGTCAGCGCGCTCAGTTCCAGATGTGCGATAACAAGGCTGTTAATGGTGTCAGCCAGGATGGTGGGTTTGCAGAGTATGTGCTCTTGAGAGCAGAGGCTGTTGTTCGTGTTCCGAAGGAGATGGATCCTGCTGAGGCTGCTCCTCTTCTCTGCGCTGGTGTTACTGTCTTTAACGGTATTCGCAAGTTGCATGTTGAGCAGGGAAATCTTGTTGCGATTCAGGGTCTTGGTGGTCTTGGACATCTGGCTGTTCAATACGCCAACAAGATGGGTTATGAAGTCGCTGTTCTTTCGTCAGGCGACGATAAGGCCGACTTTGCCAAACAACTTGGCGCCCATCACTACATCAACACAAAGACCTCCGATCCAGCAGAGGAGCTCACCAAGCTCGGCGGTGCTGCCATCATTGTTCAGACCGCACCGAACCCCAAGGCTGTGGCACCACTCGTCAATGGTCTCGCTGCCGAGGGCAAGCTGCTCAGTCTTGCGCCTGTTGGCCCAGCAGAAATTGACACGGTGTCACTGGTTACAAAGGGTGCAAGCGTTGTTGGCTGGCCTAGCGGTCATGCCCTCGATAGCGAGGAGGCTGTTCGCTTCTCCATGCTTCACGGGGTGAAGTGCATGATCGAGAGGTATCCTTTGGATAAGGTGCAAGATGCAGTTGATAGTCTCCTGGCTGGAAAGCCTCGGTTTAGGAACGTCTTGGTCATGCAGTAAGGTTTTGGAAGTGTTTGGGTTGGTCGTATCGTTGTTAAATGAGCAGTGGTGTTGGGGGTTGTAAGGCATAGGCGACGGTGAAGTTACATACTATTGACATGAATAGAACATAATATTAAATGAACATGACCACATAATGCAACTGAGATTTGCGCTCTAATGAAATAAATTCCAGCAACAGCCTCATGTACAAGCTATAGAATGAAGCGTTATGTTATGACATAGAACCCACGATGGCATACTGATACAGGGTAAATAACGGTCCAAACACATCGATATAAAGCGACCGAGATAACGGTGCTACTGTAGGGAAAATGATGTCTGGCTTGAGTTAGAATGTAATTTGGCTACATATTATAGGTCGCAATTAATCCCCATGGACACGTATCTTGCTCATGTTTGCGTCGTAGGCTCAAAATTGTCGCTACCCCATGGTGGTTCCTGTAGGCCGAGACAAATGCATATCGCCTCACATTCAATAAGCTCGAGACTGGAGCGGGCGACGAAAACAGGTAGAAACCCAAGTTAAAGCTTAAACCTGGAAGATACAGTTATTATGAATCACTGTATTTATATAAAACAATACTGATTGAGTTATCATAAAGCTTGTTATGATGTTTAAATTGGGAGGCTTATCTTTGCTGAGGCTATTTGCATATTGCCTTCTGAAGGCTAGAGTCAATTGGATCTTTCAGTTTGCTGGCTTGATGCTTGATGTATATTGAATGCCATAAGCTTTAACTACCTTATCAATGAGTATATAAAGCAATGTTGAGCTGTTGTGCTTGGGCTACTTCTTGATGGATGGATCTTGAACAAAACACCAGCCCCGCACTAAAACTCGACATCTCCAACAGCAGCCATGAGACTCTTGTCCTTTCTCACCCGCCCACGGAACAGTCTCTTTCTCCTGTTCACCAAAACCTCACTTCAATATCATCACACAATGTCTCGCAAACCACCTCAACTACCCCCCTCATTTATAACAACACCCTCCGCCATCCTCTCCCAGACAGCCTCCCTCATTTCATCAACCACCGCCCTCGAAGATGTCCTCTCATCAACACTCACGCCCTCAAATGCAACATTCTCCAACCTTTTCACACCCATGCTAAATGATGATCACGCGGTTTCTAAACAAACCCTCATCATTCGTCTCTTCAGCTCCGTGTCAGAAGATAAAGACCTCCGCGATGCATCCCGTACAGCAGAGGAGATGCTTCTCAAAGCCAGTTCCGAGGCTCTCATGAGAAGAGATATAGCTGCTCTTGTTAAGGCAGTTTATGAGAAGCATCAGCGCGGGGAAGAGAAGCTGGGAGAGGAGGATGCGTATACTTTGTTCAAGACACATAGAGCGTATCAGAACACTGGGGCGGGCATTGAGGATGAGAAGGTGAGGGAACAGTACAAGGTTGCTGTACAGGAACGAAATGAAGTTCTTGTTGCAGCGCGTAAGACGATTAGCGAAACCGACGATGGTATCTTCTTCACACGGGAACAACTCAACGGCGTACCAACCTCTATTCTCGATGCAATGGAGACAAACGACGACGGACAACTCAAAGCAACCTTCAAAAAGGGCCACATGATCTCAATCATGAAACACGCCACTAGCGCTCAAACCCGCAAAGCATACAACATCGCCAAAGAAAGCCGTTTCCCCGAGAACGTAGCTCGTCTCGAGCGTGCTGTTGAACTTCGCAACACGGCAGCGCGAATGCTAGGCTTCAAGACCCACGCCGAGCTAAAAATGCAAGACAAAATGGCAAAAAGTGTCGAAAGCGTTATGGAAATGCTGAATAAACTCAGAACGGAGTTGAAGCCTCTTGCAGATGAAGAGATGAAGACGTTGTTTGAGATCAAGAAGGCTTACATTCGCGATAACGGCACGGATGAGGATGGAGAGGACGTGAAGAGGTTGAATGCATGGGACTGGGCGTTTTATGCGAGGATTCTGGAGAAGGAGAGATATTCTGTTGATTCGCTTCTTATCTCGGAGTATTTTGAGGTTAACCATAGTTTGAAGGGTATGCTAAAGATCTTTGAGGAGATCTTTGGGATGGTGTTTGTGCCCACCGACGCTCCAGTTTGGCAGAAGGATGTGACTGTCTACGAAGCCTGGAATGCTGACGACCAAGGTGGTGAGTTCCTTGGGTACCTATACCTTGATCTTTATGCACGGGAGGGGAAATATGCTGGGGCGCATAGTTCTCTCATCCAACCTGTAAGTCCATCCAGCCCAGCGAACGGAGTTAATCTACTGACATTATTAGGGCTTCATGACATCGGACAACAAACGCCATTATCCCTCCTCATCACTAGTAACATCCCTCCTCCACACGCCCTCCCAGCCAACCCTGCTCCTACACTCCGAGCTAAAGACAATGTTTCACGAACTCGGCCACGCAATCCACAAGCTCGTTACACACACCAACCACCAACACGGCTGCGCACGCGACTTTGTCGAAATCCCCAGCATTCTTCTCGAGAACTGGATCTGGGTCCCCTCCGTGCTCCAGCGCCTAGGAAAACACTACTCGTACCTCTCCCCCGAGTACCTAGCCTTCTGGAACGCTAAGAACGAGGGTGAGAGGCCTGGTGAGGTACTGCCGGAGAAGTTAGCGCTGGACATGGCCAAGACAAAGCATGTTAATGGCGCGCACGCGATGCTGTATCAGGTGTTTTTGGCTCTGTTTGATCTTACGATTCATAATGCGGAGGAGGGAAGGGCGGTTGATACGACGAGGTTGTGGAATGAGAGTAAGACGGAGATCATGGGGTTGGGAAGGGCGGATAGTATTGGGCAGGCGTCGTTTGCGCATCCGTTCAGGGCGTACGATGCTGCGTATTTTACATATGCGTTGTAAGTTCACCACGGTGAGAGTCGCGAGATGTTGCTAATGAGTCGCAGATCAAAGGTGTACGCGACGGACCTTTGGGTTAGTCACTTCAAAGCTGATCCAATGGATAAGTCTACTGGTCTACGATATCGTGAGCTTGTTCTTCAACCAGGAGGAAGTCAACCTGAGCTCAAAAGCCTCAGCAACTTTCTCGGTCGCGAACCCAACGACAAGGCATACTACGGCGAAGTCACCGGCACACCAGGGACAAAATCGTCAGTATTGTAAATGTATTAGAGTGCAATATTATCCAACGCTTATATGCAAAAGAGGGTATCATGGCAAGATCTATCGTATATCACGCTCACTCAGTGCACCAGTCTCATCCTAGGAAACGGCGCAGCCTCAACATCAACGACGACCAGTCCCTTCTCGTCCAGTGATGCTCCGACATCTGTGATCGGCGTGATCTTTCTTGTGTGTGCAACTTCCTGGCGACTAATGCGACCTTCGTCGCGAGGGATCCACAAGACAGGCTTTTGCTTCCAGAGCTCAGGAGGCCAGTAGTTAGATAGCTTCTCGTCCCCGGAGTAATCTGTGTCGGCGAGTTCTTCGAAGGGAATTAGTTTTCGTAAGGCGATAAAGTCTTCGTAGATCTCGGGGTGGAAGAATCGCTGGATAAAGGATGGCGGTTGATCCGGGTTCGACCTATCGCCGGGGAGAATCCATCTGTCCAAGAACTTCTTAACTCCTGACTCTTGCACCTCCTTCTTCAATTGCTCCTTGGTGCTTGACTTTATCCACTCAGTGGCCAACAATCTCAGACCACCTGCGCCCTCGACGGCCCTCGAGCTCTGTGGTCCCTCGTGAAGTTGATCGTCTTCGTCATCTGTCGGCACGTCCTCGAATTCTTCTTCGCCAAAGTTCTGTTCCGTATCGAAGTAATTGGCAGCAGCTCCCCCATTGGCCTCTCCCGATTCCGCGGCTGCTTGAAGCTTTGCTTCCGCTTCAGCCCTCTCTTGCTCCTGTATTTCTTCCTCCAATGACAATGTTTGTGGCAGATTCTGCAGCAGAGGCGATATCGAGTCTCTCAAGGACATGTGCACGATGACAGTGAAGATCAGGAAGATGAGCATCAGCACCATAGGCGGGAAGGCAAAATTGATGGCAAAGAGACCAATCATGCAGATTTCGGCCATGTAAAGTCCTATGATGAGCTGCATCAGGGCGGTGGGATAAAACAAGCCCATGCTATCCATTTCCGAGTCAAAGACGTAAAGAATGTTGTATCGGTAGATGACGCGCGTAAAGGCCATTCCGGCGCATGCGAAGAGGAGGATCAACGGAGCGATAACTGTGTAAGAGAAGGCTAGGCATGTTAGCATGGAAGGGGATGGTAAGCTATACGACTTACCAATACACGCCATGTTTGTGTAGATGGGAAAGATGCCACCCCAGCGAGGAGGACGAAGGTTGTACCAAACATTGAAGCGAGTTCTGGGATTCTGCACAAGTCTACCGAATGCGTGATGTCGGATCAGCTCGAAGATGTGTAGTAGACCGGTAGCTCCGATGGCCAGACACTGGACGAGGATGTATGAAAGGTAGAAGTTTGATGCCTTGGGCAGATTTGTGGCGAGGAGACTGGGCGTCGACATTGGGTCCTGGATGATCTGCATGGTCGTAGCGGAAGCGGCCGATGTCAACGTCGTGATCAAAAAGACTTGTACTACTTGGAAAGCGAAGTAGACCTTTTGGGTGAACAATTCGACCAGTACCAAAGAGGGAATCCCTGCTTGGACACCGCAGACTAGGGAAGTTAGTAGATGCAACAAGGGAGCGGCAATAGTAGACTTACATCTGAGCATTGCGGGGACAAGCGACATCCAGAAAGACAGGGCGATGGCAGGGATGAAACCTTGAAGGAAACCAAGGATAGCACTGGGTAATAGCTTGATCCATTTAAGGAAGACAATGCCACTCAGAAATTTGATGTTGGACACAATACCGATCATAGCAGATGGGACGGACCAAAAGATGATTGCGACTGCGATGAGAGCCATGATGAGTAAACGCCGAATGATGCGCTCCCACCAACGCATTCGAAGAGCACTCCAAACCACCTCATTTGGTCGAACGCCCAAGAGACGAGGAGCGAGCTGAAGAGGACGATGGTGAGCGACGACTTGGTGAGCGGCCTGTGCAGCTTCCTGCGTATCGAACTCGATGAATGCAGCAGGGAGTGTCTGTCCATCACCACGGCGAACCTGGCGTCGAAGCTTGAAGATTTCGAGGTTCAATTCCTTCAGCTTCATACGACACCATCGAATAGTGTCGACTCGTCGAAAGAAGTTATGGAGTGGACGGTGGTGGGGCCTGGCTGTCACGGAAAGCCATTGAGCGGCGACTGATCCTCGTACATCGGGGAGATTTGGGTTGAGCCCGTATGGGTGGACATATTCGGGGTCTTCGGCAGACTTTTCGAGGATATCGTGAGTGTCGTGGCTGGTCCTAGTCCTTTGGGACACCTCAGGTGTAGGCTTGTGCTCCTGGTTTCCTCCCTGCTCGATCTCTTGTACGTGAGTGTCTGATGTCTCGACACGTCGCGGGGAGCTCATTCGGGGCTCCTCGCTGCTGGGTTCAGTCCTCCACGAAGAACTCGAATCTCCAGAAGATGGTTCGGCACAAGGTTCGGCGGAGGATGCAGTCGATGGTGGATTCTTGCCGAGCAGCTTCTTTCGAGCTATGTTTGCCTTTTTGATGAGTGCAATCTCTGCCTTTTCAAGGCGCATTGCCGTTTGTTCTCGCTCCTCCACCAATTTGACGAGAGCCTTGGCAGTTCGTGGGATCCAAACTCGTTTTACAGAGTCGCCATAGAGTTTCCGCAGCCGAGCTTCGTCGAGGTATCGCTCAGGAATAGAAGTGACGAGTACTGTCCTGGATGATAGCCGCTTGGCATAGTGAGGAGACGAGAGGTAAGCTTGACGAATGCCGACATAGTAGAAGCACTCTCGAATAACGGTAAAGAGGATAAAGCCTGATCAATTAGCGGTGCCATTGAGCGCTGTTGTTTAAGCACTTACCAAAGAACATGTAGGCAACAGCGACATGGGCAAACATGCGCTTTTTGTTCTCAATCATACCGATTGTTAACCTGTCCAATTGGGAGAGCTTCTTGCCTCCAGTGAGGTGGACAGGAAAGAGAATCGGCCAAGCAATCAACATGCCCACAAGGAACGTGTTTCGCAGTACCTTGAGGTATCGCAAAAAGAAGAATCCATCGAGAGAGCCATGATTAAGCACAAAAGTATCTGGCGTTTTGAAGAATGGCTTGATCCAGTTGAACCAGCCATCGGGAAGTGGCGGTATGGGCGTGCTACAAGGCTGTCAGCAATGATCGATTGTGAGCTGAGAGATTTGCTGCTTACTGAGGGGAACGCAGGCTGGGTATCGCTCGAGGAGAGTAGACTCGAGGGGATTTCACGCGAAAAAACGAGAAGAACAAGATGCAAACCACGCAATAAATAATGACGGGAATAAATGTTCCACCGAGAGATTGCAGCGATGACGATTTTGAAGCATTGTTGGAGCTCAGAGTACCGCCACTGGAACCATCTCGCGTAGAACCAACCCGAGAGTCATCGCCCTCCTAAGTAGATGGTCAGCCACTTGAGTTGAAGTGGAATTAGAGTTAGAGTTGACGAGAAGCCAAACTTACCACTGGTAGCTCAAACGCTCTCGCGATGAGAGAATGCCAATTGGCGGCCATGTTCAGCTGGACTGGACTGGCGCGAATGAAGATCAATCAATGGATAGATAGGCAGAGACAGAATGGAGTCAGGCTCAGATTAGCTTCGAGATAACGCTGAGAATGCGTCGCCGCATCGTTCGTCCGTTACCTCGCAACGAAGCTTGTGAGTGTCGAGATCACAGACATGGATGAATATAATCGTTTCGCTCCGAGGAAAAAGATCTATCAAGTGGCGGAGATGATCAAGATGAAGTCGTCGAGGTGACGTTGAAAGTGGGATGTTTCTCTTGAGTCTGTGTCTGTGTCCTGTCCGTGTCCTTCGGGTTGAACAAAAAGTGGGCGGGCTACCTCTGGAAAGACGGCATTGGAGGCGACGGGACAGGGAGTCTTGTAGCGATCATTGCGGCGCAGTACCTTTAAGGTAAGCCCAGGGCAATCATTTTAGGGGCCTGAACCCAATTGACAGCCTGAAGCTTCCAGTAGAGGTATGGGGACTCGAATTTCCTATTCTGTCCTCCCACATCGGCAATCATTATCATTTATCGCATCGGTTTCTTGGCGAATTAGCCGATGGTGGCTTTGTCTGTGTCTCAACTGAAGAAATTCGCGATGAAGAGAAGGGCGGAAATTCAGATTTCGCTGTAAGGGTCTTGATGCATCAACGAGAGCCAATCAATGCTTTATCGCAGAGTAGCCTGTGACAGGGGGGTCGAGTCTAGACCACAGTTTACGAATTCCCCACGTATTGCAGATCCAAATATCACAAACCCTGGTTTTCAGCTCGGATATTCAGATGACTTACGGGTCATAGAATGGTGACGTTATTCTTGCTAATACCAAGGATTGTGGTTCGGTCCCTCGGTTACAGCGAATCGTGGTGATCGACTCAGAGATTTTCACTCGGATATGCCCGTTTGGGGGTTCCGCTTATTCGGCCATTATCCCGCCTTGATCCCTGTCAGTTGAGCCATAGCCTGCGCGGATAAAGTTTAACCTCAACGTCGGGTCCTCCGACTTGACGACGGTTGGACTGACACGAATGACATCGGAGGAAAATACCTGATAGGTATAGCTGATCTGTCACTTGGATATGCTATTACCGACGAGACGCGTAGAAAAGAGCCTCCTAGTCCTGTTTCGATCTAACGTCAACGTCGCCAAGAATAAAACGGTTACGTCGGGGAACTGAACCAGCTGTTTCCAAGATAGAGTTTTGATCTCGACCACCAGCTGTGAAACAAGGGTCATTCTTGGAAACTGGTAGAACTTAAGCGAGGCATCTAATAGCCTCGAATGCAAGACCATCCCTCCAATGGCGTGCCGAAGTTCCATTACTGACTGCTTACGAGTCACCAGTCTCGGCAATACGGGTCAAGCAAGTCTTGGAGTTCTCAGCACCTCCTTTTTAGATGCAGGAATAGTAGTTGCCGGATTAGGGACGGCCTTGCGAGGTGAGAGAAGAGGCTGAATCAAGGTTTCCGGAATAGGGGTTCCGGGGCAAAGACTGACGAGAATGTTCTGACAACGAAGAATAACTTGAAAAGCTATGGCCAAGGCAAAGGAGTATCCCTTGTTATTTCGTGCAGTTGATCAACAGATCGCAGGAAGTTTATCGTGCCTGATCTGTGATTGCTGCAGCCCTGTTGGTCTCGAAATCTGTTGGGGACCAAGTTATTCTGCTTCTGACCAGGGGAAGATGGATATCGACCAGATCGTAGACTTGCTTAGCCTTCGCGTGGGTAAATACTCAACCGAGATATATGATTATTGTTGGAAAGACACAGTTGTAATAGCGAGTGAGATAATTCCATAGTTCCAGAATCTCTTTGTTGGACTGTTTGCCTCACTGCCGTTTTCCGTACAAACTCGGAAGGGGCAGACCCTCGCTGCCTCCACCCTGTCACTTCCCCCAGAGCTTCTGTATCTCAAATGGTTTGGTTGAATCTCTTGGCTTGGCATGCGTTACGTCCTTCTTTCTTCTCCTTACATCATCCTCTCAGCCGATTCCCGGATAGCATACCAACGAGAGGGGAAGTTTGAAACTCGACACAAGAATCCTCGACGAGTAATTCCTTCGACAAGTTTCGCGCAAATCTTGGACAAGTTGCTGATTAGCCAGGTATGTCGTTACTTTCGTCAGTTGAAATCAATGGTCTGAAGCGGTTTGTCGATTGAAGACACGAGGGGAAGGGGGTAATTGCGGTTTGCCATCCGCTTCACGAGATGAATTCTGATTTCTTTTTAGAAAAAGTCTCCTTAGGAGGGAAATCGAAAGAATTCACGTTCTGTTATTAAATAACCGTTGATTATTAGTCCCCTCGGTATCTAGGTTCGACAAAACGAGGCTTCCGCCGAACCCCTCAAGATGACAACATCCATCAACAAATCATGGCCACAGCCTCTCCTCTATCAAACTTTCCACGAGCCAATCCGATTCAACACCACGATAAATAAAGCCCGACTTTGACTTTGGTGTGCCATATAGGCTCCCAGCCCTGGATAAAGAACACATCACCATCATCTACCTGTTATTCCCCTCACCATGGCCAAAACAACTTTCTCTCGTCCTCACCACCCCCCCGACTTTGCCAATGGAAAATACGCGCTCACTGGCTTTGCCAGTTGAACCAGCCAGCGTGCCGGCCCTGAAACAAACCCCAACTCGTCATTTCCACATGTTTCCGCTCCTCCACCAAGATGTCAGACTCTTGATCTGGGAGGCAGCACTGCGTCCGCCACCGTCGAAGAATTACAATGCGGTGCATAAATTTCGACTGCATCTCTGCCTGACCCACGATCCGAGGTCTCCCGAGATGAGTGACGTTGGCCACCAGAGTCCGCGAGTCTTTGGATATCGAGTCCGGAAGGAGTGGGAGGAGGAGCTGAAGAGTCTGAAGAAGAAAAACGCGCTCGAGCCCATGGCAAATTGCCCCGAAGAGCTGAAATCGGTGGCTCATTGGGACTACGGGCTATGGAAAGCCTGTATTGAGTCTAGATGGGTCATTAGCCGACGGTTTCGACAGAAGCAATGGCAAGAACTAAAGATGATCGTCCTAAAGGGCCTTCCAATCGCACCCGCAAAGATTCACGAGCCGTACAATATGGAAAGGAAGTGGCAGGAGGAGAACGAGTCACCGAAGAACGGTGGTACAGAAAGTATAAGCCAACAATACAAAGACTTCGCATCGGTAGTCAACATAGATGGCCTGTGGGACAACATCGTTGCGACTCATCCGGCGAGAGATCTCTTCATCATTGAAGATGAACGGTGGATGTATGTGAATTCAGGCCTAGTTACAATCGGAGGACAAGAGGACAGGGCAATTCAGCTCTTTCGAGAGAATGCCATCTCCGCGACAAGCAACGGCTCCCCCATCATGGGAAACATCGGCTTCGTGTTCGATAGATCCTGGAACAATGGCATCACGCGAAACGACCCCTATCCCACGAATTTGATGGCAGAGAGAGCCAGAAATAACCCCAGAGGCAACTTACTGCTCCTGCTGCACCTTTGCGTCGTGCAGGTGTTGAGGCTGCGACTTTGGATCATCGACGAGGACTACAAACCGTGCCACACACGCATGACGAAGAAGGATGCAGAGGAGGGGGCGGAAGAGGAGAAGAGGGATCGAAAGGTGTTCTATCGTTATGGGAAGGAGGATCTGGTTGAGGTTGATATCAAGCCCAATGTGACTTGGGTGACGATTGATAATGTGAGGTGCATTCTTGGTAGTTCGTGCGGATTTGTTCAATACCTCAGCATGGATCGCATAACCGCGTTCAACCCAGATCCTAGGGCTCGGGATTTCGATGTTTGGAAGTGCGTTGGTGTTCTTGCGCCGAGGTCGAGGACTCATTACTGAGTGATCGAAGGTGGAAGGGGTGTTTGTCGTTAGGACTTCGTCGAGGGGTTCGGAGAACCGAGAACTGCTGCGCCGGAGGGCAAAACAGGCAAGTAAAAGAGTCAGTTCAAGTAATCCTAAGTCATACTCAACTGACCTAAGGTATCTATACCTTGGGCCAAGGTCCTTAGTTTTATGCTATCCAGTAGGGCATCCCCCCTGTCGCAGTTCAATCCCCAACGCTCTCGGAGAAGACGAACGAAAGAAGAGGATAAACAAGCGTAGAATTAAACCAGGTGACAGTAGATTCTCATACTTTTATATGGATGGGGTCGTCTCGTCGTCCATCGAGGCGCCAGTGTCAGTGCTGAGCGAAGCGTTGAGAGCCCACAAAAGATGCTCACAGCGAGCCCGAGATGCGTTTGATGATGGCCTTGGATAAATAGCGTCGTACGCACATTGAGAGAGAGATAAAATAGTTGATAGGCCCTGGAAAGTATGATCATAAAGCATAGTTCTCGCCTGAGCTATGTTTAAGTGGCGTGTCTCTGCCATAAACTTTTGTACAAGAAGTATAGACAGCGATTCACGTTCAGCACTGCGAGCCGGCTGCCTACAAACTGCATAGGTTGCCGAGAAGTATCTGCTTGTCGTTTAATTCTACCAGTAAAACTTAGCAAAACTCTGTTTGATAATATTCGTTTTCCTCCTTTATTCTCAGCCATTTCTGCTTATAACTACCCATCAACTCCCGTCATGGACCCGCGACAGGACATCTACCAGGCCACGGTTAACGGCGCTCTTGCTTTCGTTCAACAGACGTTCTTATCTGAGATCAATAGCCAGAGAAACCGTCGACAGGAGCAGAACACCGGGCGTCACCTCAATGAAGAACCAGATGGACAGGACGACAGTTCACAGGACGAAATGAACTCTGACAACGAGATGAGCGACGACGATGAAGGCAGCGAGTATGCTGGTGGCATGCTTGACGATCTCTCTGACGGAGAGTCGGACTTCGAATCTGACGAAGACTCCGAGGAATCAGACGACTCTGACGACGAAATGGACCTTGACGACGAAGGGGATGAGGATTCTGAAGACATACTTGACCCCCTTTCTGACGGTTCATCAGACAACGAACATGGCGAAGAGACAGAGCAGCAGGACAGCCAACCCACCACCTCACAAGACTCTGCGACACAAGCATCTGCCCAAACAGAAACGGAATGTAGCTGCTGCGGAGAAACATTCCCAAACGTGACAGTCCAACGAGTCCCATGCGAGCATGGCTATTGCCGTCCATGCCTCGTCGGAATGTTCGAACACTCCTTCACCACCCCTTTCCACTTCCCCTCCAGCTGCTGCGGTGAAGAGATCCCTCTCAGGCTCATCGAACAGCATCTAACCGAGAATGTCCTACAGCGCTATCGCGAGAAGCTGGCTGAGCACAAGACAAGGGGTCGGACGTACTGCAGTAACCGCCAATGCCTCAAGTTCATCCCACCCAAGACCATCTCCGACTCTGGCGAGCCGCGCTACGAGGACGAGGAGCAGTGCCCTGCTTGCAACGAGGTCACTTGCACCAAGTGCAAGAGCAAGGCACATACCGGCGCCTGCGAGCAGCAGGTCGAGAGGGACCAGGCCCTGGCTCTCGCGGAGAGCGAAGGCTGGCGGCGATGTACACGGTGCGGCCACCTCATCGAGCGGAATGGTGGTTGCAACGAACTGGGTACGTCTCCAAACACGTCCGCCAACCGTTTCCACATTTACTGACTTATAACTCGTAGAATGTCTCTGTGGTCATATATTCTGCTACAGCTGCGGTGCAGAATATGGGAGATGTGAGTGTCGATAAGGGGGATTCCTGCCCTTCAACAACACCAACTTGATGCTTCTTCGCGTCTATAGATTAGTTAGCTAGCCTCTTTTTGCAATCTCACAGGAACGCCCCGGCGTTAAATAACACAACAATAATTTGATGCTCCTCTGCCACCTCTGCAGCCTGCTCCGGCGGCCCCTAATGCCAACCATCGGCTCCCACCTATGTTGTGCGACCACGAATGGCAGAGGGTGGAGGGCCCGGCCAACTGTAGAGTGTGTCGTGGGGGAGTTACACCCCTACAATTTTGAGTGTACTGCCTGCTCCGTTCGTGTTTGCCATGGCTGCCGTGACTGCGCTGTTGCTCAGATAAACGACTGGCTGGCGCACTATGATAATGATTAGAGTGGGAGTTTTGGTCGCGTATAGACTCGGAGGAGTCTTGCGTGTTGCAAAATGATCGTCTGCGACTTGGAGATGATGTGGGTGAGAGAAAGGCAGGAGTTGCAGGTAGTAAGGAGCTGCCCAGTGTGCATGGAGTCGCACCCGTTGGAGTTTTGTAATAATACCGTATCAATACAAAAATGGAAAATGTATTCCCCTATTATGCAGTCTGTGGTGATCATAAGCTCTCTGAAAACATTTCCTGGCCTATTATATGTGTAGTTGGTATGCTCTCGAATTGTGTTTTCGAGAGTGTTATTTTGAGTTAATAGGCTTAATGGCTGATACTTGCATGGGGCAACCGACCGCACTGGAAGTTCTCACTGACATACCTAGCTGCAAATAACAGATTTAGCTCACCACTGGAACTTTTTGCTATAATACCTAGCTAATTATTGCAGTATAGGTGTTATTTCTTCCTCTCACGGTGTAAAATGGGAACTACAATGAACAAATTAGATAACTTTTGAGCAGGTTTAGTATAGAAGGGTGTTCCCAGGGTGCATACTTAATGCCGAATCAAGAATTATATGAGTATTTTGGTAAGTAAAGGGCAGACTGGACTTACTTTGCGCATCCAAGTAGTCGCTTGGATGGATGGAGATCCTCCATTGCGAGATGTTGTATGGCGATACAGGAGTAAAACTACAGCATATATTAATACAAAAGACAACGATCCCAATAAAACCTTTGCATTATTCACATCCAAGAAGTTTTAGCAAGCATTTGGAGTAGAACATATGGTGCACGACTCCCGATGCTCAGGCCAAAGAACCCTCCCACGAGGAGATGCAACGATACCTGTACAAGAGAGCTAAAGCAAAAGGTGCTGCCAGTAAGTCTTTCCCCTTACTATAGTAAGCCAGTAGCCCACTATTTAGTTGCCAATATGCCATGGTACAGAAGAATGTTCAGGTGGATGCCCACCATGGCTGAGCAAGTTGTAATTGAAGCATCGAGAATTCCCCAGCTTCTCAAAATACTACTGCAGACGAAATGGAGCAACCATGGTTTTACTCGCAGAATACAATGTAAATATTTATCACCAATTTGACGCAAAGCAAACAATATCTGATGCGACACTTACCGCGCAAACTCACGTAATGACAAGGCCGTGTCAGAGTTTGTCAGGCAACGGGGACACAAACTTTCTACAAAGGTGCCTAGCTAAGCCTTTGTAGAAAGTTTGTGTTTTAATTTTGTTCATTCTGGCCTCAAAAATGTGTAAAACAAACAAGGAAAGAGGTCTAGTTTGTCAGGCACAAAGATAATACGGGGTGCTTCACTAAGTTCTCTGTTCTGATATAAGCTCTCAGCCACGAGTCTCAATTGCAAACATAGGGTGGCTTACATGGATTGGTAGACGGTATCGGATCACTTTGGCTGTTGCTTCTAGAAAACTGACATCCATAGGCTGCATACACTGTCCATACCAGAAACACGTGGACGGAGGTTAGAGACGTCAGGTTCAGTACAGCAAGGCCCTTCATAACTTACACGCAACACCAACATCAAATAGGGACAGCTTAAATACAAAACTCATCGACATTCTTTCTATCTTACAGACTATGACCTCTAAAATTCCACTGGAGAACACTGGAAAACATAGGAAAATACTGGAAAACACAGGAAAACACAGGACCACCCTCCATCCTCGCGAACTTTCTCCCACCACCATGACTGCTTCTCAACACCAGTACATCATCACCCATCATCGTCGCGACATCGCACACCCCACCAGTTCCACCAACTCATCAATACACCCCATATATGGCCTTTCCACTATCAACGTAGAAACATCAATGGGAGAATATTCCCCGCTTCATACCACAATGCTTGCAAACTGAATACTTGCAACGTGTGCATTGCCAGAGGAACGTCGGTAGCATGTGTTGACAGTCAAAACATCGACCCGACAACTTCACTTGCTTCATCAGTGGGTGCTGGCAAGCTCCATTGTGGATGTCGGCAAGAGGTGTCCCATTGTAGCGTTGGAAGATGCCTCCAAACTGCTTTCGTTGTCCTCGGAAGGGTGCAACCTGAGGTTGAGCAGTCGTGATGGATGACGCTTTTACCATAGCCTCGCCCTTTTCACGGCGCTGGCGGCCATCCCACCAGTTGCATCTGCAGTTCTCTCTGCTATTGTTGCATTGATAGCAACAGTCGGGGCAATCTATAAAGAGGGTTTATTAGCTTGGCACAGGATGCAACAGAATATTACTCACACAAGCCCTTTTCAATATTGTTGTGGCACACGTGACAATTGGTCTTATCGTCAACTTCTTCTGCACCAAACCCGCTGAAGGAGTACTCCTTCTCCTCGGTCGAAAGCGAGGGAGGAGAGGGAGGCAACTTATCATCCCGTTCACCGACATCACCCTGTTCACCGGCATCAAATGCCCCAAATTTCTTGCACAGGAAATCGTACAAGGTCTTCTTATCGAAGATAGAAGAGTTGATGTCAATGGGGATTGGGGTTTCGCAACAGACAGGAGGGAAAGGTGTCGGCCCATGGATTGAAGTCTTGACCATGTCATTGAGACAATCAACACAATACTGGTGGTTGCAAGCGCATGTGATGACATTTCCAACCACACATCCATTTGTACATTTAACGGACTTGACAGCATTTTCATCCTCTTGAACACTGGTAGGAGATGAGACTGTGTCGTCACCGGTGATGGATATAGTTGCTTGTGCCTGGGCAGTGACAGCGAACTCATCATCGGGAGCCGGAGTAGTTCCCTTGTGAGAGAAGGGGGCATCTTCGGAAGTCTGCACCGGAAGCTCAATCCCAAACTCGACAGAGTGATTGATGGTAGGGTCGACATCGAGCGCGATATTGCCACTCTCAGCCTCAAACTCCTTGGCAAAAGTGCTTGTAGGAGGGAAACTATCCGCAATAGTCGGGATAGTGTCTGCAGGAGTGGGATCCTCATCCAAAGAAATGAGGACCTCGTCAACCTCATCGTGGCGGAGGTGAGACTTTGGTGCTGGGAATGCAGCCTCAATGCTGACACTTTCGACATCGTCGGTCGCCGAGTCCTTTGAAGGGCTGCCAGGCTCTACCTCTTGGGAAGAGGTTGACTGGCAAGAACTCTGGGCCTGGGCTTCAATTATGTGACCCACATCCGACTGGGAGAGCCAAGCAAGAGCAGTTTCCGTGACCTTTGAGACCTTGCTATCGTTTGAGTGCACGGTCTCCAACTCCGGGAGAGTCATTGTAGAAGTGCCAGCGTTGTCATCCGAATAGATGTCAGAGAGGTCATCATTTTGAGCTGGTGCAATATTAGTAAGGAAATTAGGTTGCACAGGCAGATGGTGCTTTACCTTGAAGAGCGGCATCAAGACGGGCGAAAGCATTCTCATATGCGATGTCCACAGCACGATTGGAGGTAGCCACGGCATCACTAGCAGAGCCGGGAGAAGAGGCAATAGTGGCAGTAGTGGATTCAGTCAAACGGGGCTCCTAGGCATCCTCTTCGACGTTGTCCGACTGTCCGACTGTGCAAAACTCGCCTAAGGGAGTCAGTCAGCGATGTGATGATCTGGGAACGTTGATTTTGCTTACGCGTGGTGCCAGCAGCGGCGTTGATGGGACAGACTTGGCAAGTAGATGCCGTTGCCGGAGGAAATGGAGCGCGAAGCTCTGGGAGGTCATACTCGGGGGCCCAAAAGCCTTTGTTTATTCGAGCATTGAGAGCCTCTTCGTTGAACTCTACGCCCCCTACGGCAACAAGTTCCAAGTGGGGACGAACAGCCTCCATGTCACGGATATAAGGTGGCCAGGCATTTTGCCCTGGGTACCGAGCCTTGAACTCCCTGAGTTCTTCAAGCTGCTCCCGCGCAAGAAGCTGCTGGTTTGCGTCTTCCGCGAAACCCATGACGGCAACGGTGACGGAACGAGTGGAGAGATAGAGTTGAGTGACAGTGAAGAATGGAATGAAATATGAGGAGAAAACGGGATGAAAGTTTGGTGAAGTGTTATGTTTGTTTGTAGATGAGGAAGATGTGAAGGTTGAGGTGAGAAGGTGGGAGAGGAGAAAAAGAAGAAGAGGGGAAGAAGAAGGCCAGCCCATTCCGTTGTCGGGGTAATAGCAAGAATTGCTAAAGGTGCGGATGGGCCAAGGCAAGGCGGCCTCAGGCTTACCATTGACTTGAGGTAGGAGCTCAGGCATGCCCCTTGGAGGTACCCCGAGAGGGAACTCGCCCGGTGGCGGCAGTGTCGACGAGGCCCTGGGCTCAAAACCACTAGAAAGCACGGTCATCGGTATATTTCACGATTAGGAGTGCTTGTTTATAGGCATACTGATGTTAGAAAAGTGATAACATATATTTTGACTATATATAAAGGGGGTGCGTTGGAGGATCGAGGTTTGACCATGCTGCTGGACGTTATATACACGAGATCCCCCCTCACTGGCACAAACAACACGCAATAGTAGATCTACTGTGTAAAGTCTTTCAATTTACAAACAGAATTTATGCCCATTCGTTCTTATTCACGTTGCATGGCTGCCTATTGTTGTTGCAAAGAGCCCCAGAAACGGTCTATCAACCTCGAGAACTCCGCAGCTTGAGATAGGAGCAAGTTTTAGTAAGTAGTGCCCTAAGCTTACGCTAGGTTGCTTAAACCTCTTCATTGCTAAGGATTGAAGCAGCAGGTTTGCCTATCCTAGCTGCGAATTATGAAGCAAACATCAATCTTATTCCGGTCACTTAAAGAAGTCAATGCATCCATTTCCTGTCAATAGACCTTCGAGTCCCATTCTACCATACATGTGATCAAGTTAAGTATGCCCCAGCCCTCCCGCAATTTTGTTGCTTTTCCTTACGCCTTTTCCGAACCAGTTACAGTCTCCCCTCAAGTCATCATCGTCTTCAACGCCATCCCCAACGTCAAAACAGAATGGTCCTCTCCCATAACCCCCGGCGGTTTCTTATCCAATCCCATGAGCCCATAAACAGCCAACTGCGCCGACCTAACCGAATATTCCATCGTAAACGTCACCTCCCTCTCAATCTCAACAAACTGTCCCATCAAACCCAAGTTCTTGCTCCCATCAGGTATCACCTTTGGTCGATCGCCCTTCTTGCGCGTCAAGAATGGACTTCCGATTAGTGGCATTAAGCAGGGGGTTGTGATGGATCGCTCGAGTGTGGGTTGAAGGGGAAAAGCCATGAGGTGAAGAAGCTCAGTGAGGATTTCGGCGCCGGTGCATTCGAGCATGGGCTTTCTGACGTAGCGGCCTTGTTGGTCGGGGAAGAGGCCGTAGCCCCAGAATATGGAAACGTCGGAGGGTTGGTCTCTGACGTAGGGCTGTCGAGGGATGGTGAGAGATAGCATCCAGGGGCAGTCACGGAAGGTTATTAATGGTACAGCTCCTGTTAGTGTGCCGGTCCAGGTACGTAAGTGCTCGAAGAATGCTGGGTCGCGAAGTGTGACGGTGAAGGAGAGCCATGTTGACTTTGAAGGTCGGTCGAAGAATGCTTCTGGGTTACCAAATGTCTTTGGGCGATCGAGCGCAAGTCTATCCCAAAAGGTCCACGAGGGGTCGAGCTCGTGAGGTGCTGAGTCACGAAGCTCCATTGTCGGCGGCGGTTGGTCATTTGTGCCGTATCCCATTCCAGATGTGAGGGAGCCAAGTGTGAGAAGTACAAGGTCATCAGGCCCAGTTGTAATCAAGACATGTTTGTTGTTTTGGTATGTTTTCAGCGCAGACACTCTGAAGTCGGATCCGATGTCCTCAATCTCTAGACCGCTAACTTGAATGCCTACACAGGTCAGCTTTAGCTCTTCGAAAGGACACCCGAACTTACCGTGCCGAAACTCAACATCCATCGCCTTCAGATACTGTGTCAAAGGCTTGATGATCGCCTCAAAGTCCTCCTCAGGAGCCTGCTCCACGCCAGATAATGTCCCCATGTTGGGAAACTCATGCAACATCCGATGCAAGCACCGCCTGAACTCTACAGCACTACACCAAGGGTGAAACCGATTGAGCGACGACCACAAATCCCAGAAGTTCGTCTCGAAGAAGTCGGGTTCAAACAAAGCCTGGATCTCAAGGCCTTCCAAATCGTCTTCCGTCTCGAGAACCACTCTCATCAAGTCGCACTGGTTCTTGACACTCAAGCCCATTGTGCTCACGTCAACCGCTTCAGGCTTCTCATTTCCATGGTCATCGATGACTTGCCTGACCAATCTCGTTCCTGATGCGCCCAGTTTCCTCCTTGCTTGGTTGAAAAGGTGTAATTTGGCTGCTAGTGTCTCGCCTTCAGTGTCCGACGGTACCTTCTCCAACATTCCATATAGACAATGATATGTGAGACTCATTTTTCGAATAGCAGATACTCGATACCCTGTGTCCCATGATGGCTTCGAGAACGTCGCCATTGATCCACCAGCTTTCGCCGATGCCTCGAGAATGTGAATATGATCACCCGGGACCTTTGCATCTTCGATCAGAAAGACGGCGGCGGCAAGAGATGCAATGCCGCCGCCGACAAGCCACACATGAGGACTCTTCGCATCGACGTCATTAGTACTCTCCGGGCTGTTGCTGAGGCTAATAACCCCATTGTTCTCATCGGGAGAATTCTCGTGTTTGTCACCCATCCTCAATTCCGCAGTTGCAGAATGTGGTTCGATTTGGCTTATTCTTGACCAGGGATTGTCGTGATCGCTGCAAGCGAGGGAGGATCCTTGCGAAGAACGGAACGCATGTAATTGGTAAGAATCCTTTTGCTTTTTTATCTTTCGACAAGTCTAGCTTTTACTAGCTTCTTTAGAGAGGGTAAAAAACAAGATCGATCGAGTTTACCTGGGGAAGAAGAGAGATCACGAGAGAATGGCGAAATTTTTTATGACTGGGCTGGGCGTCATTCAGCACGAACCCTTTCACGGCCCGGTCCATCCATTACAAGAGACACATATATGATGACTTATCACGTACATTGGCGCCTCTCTTTCTACACTTTGTTTGAGACTTTTTTCCAGCCTCAGGTCGTGGACAAATGAAATGCTGGTGTTATGAAATATGGGAGCATCGTACGATGTCTGGTTGGCGTGATACCGGGTGGACCGGGCAGCCATCGGAAGCGGGCCGCTGATTGTGACGGAAGATGAAGGATTGACCTCCGGAGGCGCCGGCCCTTGAGAATTTGTTGCTTGTGTCATTAACCGTCTATGTATGCGGTGAGCTATTGTCTATGGTATTTTGAGATATCCCATACATCAATTGATGAACTTTGACATTGGTTGTCATGGTTCTGTTGACGTCTCAACAGTTACGCAAAGATCATATCATGAAAACTCAATGGCCAATGCACCCTTGGGTCTCGGCCTCCGTAGGCCGTTGAGCTGCCCCTCAGGAAGTAAGAAAACTTGAGCTCTAAATTCTAAGCGACAAAAAGATTTAGGTAAGTTTGGTGTAACTTAGTGGGTCTTTAGAGTAGTTGATTTCGGTGCCCTTACTGGGTTTTCTTACTCTCTGAGGCTACCGTAACATGACGGGCTTTTAAATCCAGAAAAGGCTACTATCACTCACCAGTTGCGTTGATTGAAACATGCTTATTTTACAGGTCTTTTTAGGTTCGGAATGTTATAACGGGAAGAGTTAGCTTTGATGCATCAAGACAGCAAGAAAGTCTATGTCACGGCGTGCTCTGGCCTCCGGCTTCAACCATACAAGACGTCTTAGACTGATGGCTCCAAGGGCCATCTTCATCATTCGGACGACTCACAAAGAAATGGAGAAGAAAAAATAACAAAAGAATGACCATCAATTCAATGATATGACAATCCATCTTCGGACCTCAGGGTCTACGGCCCCGCAAACAACCTTCCGGAGGGTGGACCTTCAACGGCCGGGTCAGGGTTTAACCACAGCAAGGGTCTCTTCTTTCAAAGACGATTCATGCATCACAAACAACGGGCACAAGTTTGACGATTCTCCGCGAAGCAAAAACGCCGAAGTTTGTACATCATTGTGTCGTGGTTTGCGCAGATCCGGGTAGTATCCGATGCACTGAGCCGTGAGTTACCGGTGTTAATGAGTGGATGTCGGAGGGTTGCTGAGATATTGCAACCTGGTGTGTTTCATGTTTGCTCAGTGACTTCATGTTAGACGATGATCGACGAGCAGCGATCTCTGAACCCAGGCGAGTTTGGTGGGAAGATTTGAGCACATAGCTTTGGCCCTTCAGACTCTCAAAACCATGACCACCAGACGTCTTCACCACCAAACAAGTTTGCTATGGCAGAGAGTGCGCTTCTTTCTCGGCGTAATGATAGCCCGTATCAGTTCCCAGGGTTAAGTACGGCTAGAGTTGTTGCGCAGTAAGATTGATCAGAAAATGCAAGTTCAGCAGATCAAATGGTTCCCCTCCGCCCCCAAACAAGAGTCCATCTCCTCTCGGCATTTGTGAGACTAGAAAATAATGGCGCATCATAGCCGAATGCGGCTCAACGTCAAAGCCAAGGACCAGTCAGTTCCTCAACGTCACCACCACAAGACATCATCCGGATTTCCGCTCAAGAGCCTCAAGAACCTCGGCCCAAGACATCAAATCTTATCAATCTAACCTCTAGAGCATCTCAAACCACACTAGGAGCCGAAATCGCAGCTTTGCCACGTCGTAACCCCCACCAGAGCTCAACTAGCGCGGAGAATTCTGCTCGTGAAAGCTTCACTGGCTAACTGGTGATGGTGGCATGGAGGAACTGATTGATAAGGAGTGGGGCGAAACGCCAAGACTGTGAAAAATGTGGAGTTTTTTACGTACAACGGGGGATTCTGCGCGGTTGAGACCGGCGTTGTTTTGCAATGATATCGTGAGAGCTTCACTTGAGAAATGTTGGGTTTGTACAGAGTACGGTGAGTAATGCGAATTGAATGAAAGACGATTGTGTGAGAGACAATTGCCAATCCACAGCAAATGCTACGTCTTGTTGGGTCGAGGTGACATGGAGATTTGACAGCAAAGAGAAGAAAAAAAGCTGGAGCTCAGACATTTTTCGGTTGGCCTCGAAAGTGGATGATCAGGGGTATTCCCTCCACTTCCCTTCCCGCTGCGGCGCGTTTTACGTTTACGATCACGCGTTGTTCAATTGCCTTTTATTCTTGGTCACTGCGCCTCGATCCAAATCATCAAGAAATCCAAGGAGAGCTGAAAACAAGACCACGCGTAATACCAGATCAATACTGAAATTGGCTGAAATTATTTCATCATTTAATTGTCGGTGACGACAGTGTTGGTGGTTATTTGCGTATTCGGTTTTTACGATTACGAAAGGGAAGCTAGGGGAGATAAGATTAAAAGAGGTGACAGGCATCATGGAAGTGAAAGAGGGTACCATTTTGGCCTGTCAGATCGTGGCATGGTTACAGTCGTTTGGCTCTTTGCATTCATGCAGTGCTTGACAAAGAAATGCTGTGATAGCACAGTTGGTGGAAGACACCTCCAAGCCCGTGCTGGGAACAATATCTCGAGAATGTTGTATTCTTCTAGAAGTCAACTGACTTTTTTGAATGGAAGTCAATTGCTCACTCGCATTATGATCGCCCTGAAAGGAGTCGAGATCTTCCCTGTAACCCACGCGGTTGATACGCCACACCAGTGTCTGCAAGCCACTAACAGCGGCCCTCTCCCAGCGGTGCATACAGACAAGGTACTCATCCGTAAATCTTACGCCCGGCGCGGAATCTTGCAGCTTGTGGTAATGTACCGTGATGACACAAGCTGTCCGATTGGTTTGTCGCATGCACTTGTAGTCCAATTGGCCAGTCAGACTCTGGTTTGAAGAAATTGGTGATGGCATCTTCATCTTTTTTCCTGGGCTCTGTCCATATTCTACTCTGTAATTTCAGTGACAACGCCGCCATTTTACATTGAGAAAAAAGAGATCAAGGGCCTTCTCCACAACAAGATTAGCTCTCGGCTTTACTATACTGGTATTAATTGGATGCTCACAACGTTGATTCCCCTAAAAGAATAGGCGTCTTCCGCCTAGACTGCCTATGATCCTACGACTGCTCCGACCGACAGTTTGAATATCCCTCCACTTTCTTCCGGTCTCCATCATTTCCCGCTTCTTGGACCATCCCATCAATCTCAATCTCCCTCCACACCCTCTTGACCCCCTTTTACCTCTTTTTTTCTTCCTTCTGTTTTTTCTATTCCCCCTCTCCCAGTCGTAATCGCTTCCCTTCTCACATCAGAGAATATTCCTTTCTCTGTTGCCTTGTCGAGTTGGTGGTCGTCGCCTCCTTTGATTCGTCCCTTTTTTTTCTGTGGCTGTCCCCCAGCTCAGCTCGTTGCCCCTCCACCTCCCACCGCGTTTTTGGGTCATCCGCCGCGAATAGTTGGAAGTAATAGGACTGTCACTTTGGGAATGTAAGTAATACATTTTATCTGCCTAAGCCTCACCCATACTCGTCATCTGCTCCATCGTTGCACCCATTTCTTTGTTGTGGTGTCGCCAATGGCTACTTCAAATACCCGCCTTTTCTCCAGATCTTTTCTTCTTCCCCGGACTTACACCTGCGCTTAGACCAAAATCAATGTGGTAAACGACATCGACGAATAACCCTTCTAATCCTCGAATCGAATTCGACATCATGGCTTCGATTCTTCTGCCGAAGCGCTTCCGCGGCGAGGCTCCCGTCACCGAAAAAACCACACCGTCATGGGCTTCCAAGCGACTTACGCCCATCGCCCAGTTCCTCTCCCGACTCGCGTGCTCTCACCCGATCCATACCGTCGTCGTTGTCGCCGTCCTCGCGAGCACCTCATACGTCGGCCTTCTTCAGGAGAGCCTCTTTAACACCGATGTTGAGAGCGCCACTCTTGGCAAGGCCGATTGGTCTACCCTCGTTGAAGGTAGCCGAGTCCTACGCGCAGGACCCGAGACCGCTTGGAACTGGAAGGCCGTTGAGCAGGACGTCGTCGCCGACGCTGGCTCGGATGCTGACCACCTTGCCCTCCTGACTCTTGTCTTCCCTGACAGTCTCTCCGCCGAATCCTCCAGCACTGCTCCTCGCTCTCACCACGTGCCTATCCCTCAGAACCTGTCTATTACGTCTCTTCCCTCTACCGAGAACCCGTTCACCGCCTACTCCCAGGACAGCATCCTCGCCTACGCTCTTCCTTACTCTGAGGGCCCCGAGTTCCTTGCTGCTGCCCAGGAGATTCCCAACGAAGATGCCGTCGAGATTGAGACCAAGCACGGGCGCGAGAAGAAAACATGGATCATGAAGGCTGCCAAGGTCAACACCCGCAACAGCGTTGTCCAGTGGGTTAGCAATGCTTGGACTGAGTTCGTCGACCTTCTCAAGAACGCCGAGACCCTCGATATTGTCATCATGCTTCTCGGCTACATTGCCATGCACTTGACATTTGTCTCCCTCTTCCTCTCCATGCGCAAGATGGGTTCCAAGTTCTGGCTCGGCATCTGCACTCTGTTCTCCTCTGTCTTCGCCTTCCTCTTTGGTCTCGTGGTCACCACCAAGCTGGGCGTTCCAATCAGTGTCATTCTTCTGTCTGAGGGTCTTCCCTTCTTGGTTGTCACCATTGGTTTCGAGAAGAACATTGTCCTCACCCGCGCTGTCATGTCCCACGCCATTGAGCACCGACGAATCCAGGCTCAGAATTCCAAATCTGGCAAGCGATCTCCTGAGCGCACCATGCAGAACATGATCCAATATGCTGTTCAGGCC
Organism: Fusarium sp. NRRL 25184; assembly: GCA_013755755.1. Taxonomy (NCBI): domain Eukaryota; kingdom Fungi; phylum Ascomycota; class Sordariomycetes; order Hypocreales; family Nectriaceae; genus Fusarium; species Fusarium sp. NRRL 25184. The sequence continues at coordinate 57,099 of JABSSZ010000146.1, read as the reverse complement.
GCCATTAAGGAGAAGGGTTTCGAAATCATCCGCGATTACGCCATTGAGATCGTCATCCTCGTCATTGGTGCTGCTTCTGGTGTTCAGGGTGGTCTCCAGCAGTTCTGCTTCTTGGCCGCATGGACCCTGTTCTTCGACTTCATCCTCCTCTTCACTTTCTACACTGCCATTCTCAGCATCAAGCTTGAAATCAACCGTATCAAGCGCCATGTTGATATGCGTATGGCCCTTGAGGATGATGGTGTCAGCCGCCGTGTTGCCGAGAACGTCGCCAAGGGTGACGATGAGTTGAACCGCGTCAAGGGCGACACCTCTCTGTTTGGCCGCAAGAGCAGCAGCATTCCCAAGTTCAAGGTCTTGATGATTCTCGGCTTCATCTTTGTCAACATTGTCAACATCTGCTCGATCCCATTCCGCAACCCCAGCTCCATGTCCACCATCCGAACTTGGGCCAGCAGTCTGGGCGGCGTCGTCGCTCCTCTCTCCGTTGACCCCTTCAAGGTTGCCTCCAATGGTCTGGATGCTATCCTCGCTACCGCCAAGGCCAACAACAGACCTACCTTGGTCACTGTCTTGACTCCCATCAAGTACGAGCTCGAGTACCCTTCGATCCACTACGCCCTGGGTTCTGCCGCCAACAGCCCTGCCTATAACGATGCTTTCCACCACCACTTCCAGGGCTACGGTGTCGGCGGCCGCATGGTTGGCGGTATTCTCAAGTCTCTTGAGGATCCCGTTCTCTCCAAGTGGATTGTCATTGCTCTTGCTCTCAGTGTCGCTCTTAACGGCTACCTCTTCAACGTCGCCCGCTGGGGAATCAAGGACCCCAACGTTCCTGAGCACAGCATCGACCGAAACGAGCTCGCCCGTGCGCAGCAGTTCAACGACACCGGCTCCGCTACTCTTCCTCTCGGCGAATACGTTCCTCCCACTCCTATGCGAACCCAGCCCAGCACTCCTGCTATTACCGACGACGAGGCCGAGGGTCTTCACATGACCAAGGCTCGCCCTGCCAACCTGCCTAACCGAAGCAACGAAGAACTTGAGAAGCTCCTGTCCGAGAAGCGCGTCCGCGAGATGACCGACGAGGAGGTTATTTCTCTCTCTATGCGTGGCAAGATTCCTGGTTACGCTCTTGAAAAAACCCTCGGAGACTTCACCCGCGCTGTTAAGATTCGACGAAGTATTATCGCTCGCAACAAGGCCACCACCGACCTTACCCACTCGCTTGACCGATCCAAGCTACCTTACGAGAACTATAACTGGGAGCGCGTCTTCGGCGCATGCTGTGAGAACGTTATTGGATACATGCCTCTCCCCGTCGGTGTTGCTGGTCCTCTCGTTATTGATGGACAGAGCTACTTCATCCCCATGGCTACTACTGAGGGTGTCTTGGTTGCCAGTGCCAGTCGAGGTTGCAAGGCTATCAACTCTGGTGGTGGTGCTATCACTGTCCTCACTGCTGATGGTATGACTCGTGGTCCTTGTGTTGCTTTCGAGACTCTTGAGCGCGCCGGTGCTGCCAAGCTCTGGCTTGACTCTGAGGCTGGTCAGGATATGATGAAGAAGGCTTTCAACTCGACCAGTCGCTTCGCCCGTCTCCAGTCCATGAAGACCGCTCTTGCTGGTACCAACCTGTACATTCGATTCAAGACCACTACCGGTGACGCTATGGGTATGAACATGATTTCCAAGGGTGTCGAGCACGCTCTGAGCGTCATGGCCAACGATGGAGGTTTCGAAGACATGCAGATCATCTCTGTATCTGGTAACTACTGTACTGATAAGAAGGCCGCGGCCCTCAACTGGATCGACGGACGTGGTAAGGGTGTTGTTGCTGAGGCCATCATCCCCGGTGAGGTTGTTCGCAGCGTTCTCAAGAGCGATGTCGACTCTCTTGTTGAGCTCAACATTGCTAAGAACTTGATTGGTTCCGCTATGGCTGGTTCAGTTGGTGGTTTCAACGCCCACGCTGCCAACATTGTCGCTGCTATTTTCCTGGCCACTGGTCAGGACCCTGCTCAGGTAGTTGAGAGCGCCAACTGTATCACCATCATGAAGAAGTAAGTATGTCCCAGACATCAAGCCGAACAAATGCTAACATTCCACAGCCTCAATGGAGCTCTTCAGATCTCCGTCTCTATGCCCTCGCTCGAGGTCGGAACTCTTGGTGGTGGTACTATCCTCGAGCCCCAGAGCGCCATGCTCGACATCCTTGGTGTCCGAGGCTCTCACCCCACTAACCCCGGAGACAACGCCCGCCGCCTTGCCCGCATCATCGGTGCAGCCGTCCTCGCCGGCGAGCTTTCTCTCTGCAGTGCCCTGGCCGCCGGTCATCTCGTCCGGGCTCACATGCAGCACAACCGAAGTGCCGCTCCCTCTCGCAGCACCACCCCCGCTCCTCCCATGACACCCGTCTCTCTAGCCATGACCAATGCTCAGGAGCGTTCAGCGTCAACAACATCGATGAGCGCCGCTGCTATTCAGAGGTCAAAGCGATAAACGAATAACTTTGTATTTGAAGGAGTAGAGGCGAGCGGGTGATAAAAAGTTTACATAGACGAGAACATGTATGAGTATGATACACTACACACATGGTCTGGGATGGAGTGGATGGTCACACAGCATGGAGTTTTTGCATTGGACATTCTGGAAAGATGAAAGCATCCATACATACATACATATACAGCCGTCCAACGATGGCAATATTGAAGATGGTAGTTATGCTAAAGTACCACTTCGCAATTCAATTTTAATCCTTTTTTGTTAAATCACGCATATGCCTTCACTCTTCCGACTGCATCTCCATCAATGGACGTGAACTTGATGCCCTTGTCCTCCATACCTTTTCTGCACTCCTCCCACTTATCAGGCATAACTGGCTTTGTCCCTTCATTAACGATCCAGGTGGTATAACCCTCCTGCAGCGCATCTTCCGCCGTAGCTTTGACGCAAAAGTCGGCTGCCAACCCAACCACAAAAACATCCGTAACGCCCTGCTCACTCAACATACCCGCCAATCCGCTATCACTCACCCTGAACGGATCATAAAACGCACTGTACATTTCCACACGCTCATCTTGGCCCTTTTCAATAACAGCATGAACATGCGAGACGTCTAGCTCCGGTACCAGCTCACAGCCCGGGGTGCCTTGGACGCAGTGCGTTGGCCATAAGGTTGTCGTGTAGCTGCGGGTAGAATCGTGAGGGTGCTGGATATCGGTGGTTGAAGTGTAGGGTGTTGAGGAGGGGTGGTTTGAGGCGAATGATATGTGGGAGGGTGGGTGATAGTCTTTTGTTGCGAGGATGAGGGGGAAGGGGAGGGTTGTTAGGTGGTTTACTGGGGAGGCGATGGTGCGGCCTGAAGGGACGGCGAGGGAGCCAGACTGCAGATGTTAGCTGTGCTTGGAAAATGGCTTGAGGTTGTGGTGCTTGAGAAGGCGTGGTTGGGTATACTTATACCGACATGATGGTCTCATAGCAAGCCTTTGAAGCCGCGAGATATGAACCCCAACACCGCACATATGCAGGCTGTGCACGATTCACCTTCAACCTCCCCATGTCTTGACGTCAAATATCCCTGCAGGATATCTACGACTTCACTTGAAGTCATTCCCAACCTTTCCCCCATGTTTATAGGCAACAGAAGGATACTCACAGGCGGGCAGAAGTCTTCTTGAAAGTCGACTATAATCAGAGCAGGCTTATACGGTTTATCGCTCGCCATCATTTGAATCTTCCAGTTATCTTTCAAGCGTATCACAGGGAGCGAGTGTCTTCAACGAGCAATGTCTTGCAGATGACGACGATGGAGAAGGGAAGTGATGAACTGATAAGAGCCACCATTTTCCGATCGGCCCCACTCTTCCGACGGAGGGGTATCACGTCCAGATAACCGAGCACCATTCACCATAAAAAAAGATTTAACTACACCAAACTCTACACGATAATAACATCAAGAAGACGAGCAAAAAAATTGTTTTTATAGGAATAGCCCGATGCGGGGGTCGAACCCGCAACCTTGAGATCGCGTACTCATAAGAGTCTCACGCTCTACCGATTGAGCTAACCGGGCTCAATCTTGTTTGTTGAAGATGGTGTAGGTATCACGATTCATGTGCGTGGAGAGAACTCGGTGATTCTCGATGAGAAATTTTCCAGTGTTGGTGGAGGGAGTTGGGGCGTGAGAGGGGCAGAAGGGTTATTAAATTCAGTGGGTTTTCAGGGACACCCTGGCCTGATGGTCTGTGGAGACTGAGCTACCCTGGATTGTGAATTGAGGCTCTTGGGAGATGGAAACTGAGGCTATGGGTTTGTTATGTCTGTGAATAAGTGCTTTGTTAAATGTTGTCGTACTTGCTTCTGTCATCTCTATCGCTGCTTATTTGTCCGATCTTCTTCTACTGGGCAGTCGTTGTCTTCTTTTGTTGTTTGCGTGATTGTGATCTATCACGCACGACCCTCCAACCAACAGACAGTGAAGCGTGTTTGGTAAAAGGCAGCGATATTCGTACTCGTTTACAAGAAGTGTGGCACATGTTACTCTGCTTGCTGCATTCACTGGCTCAAGCATCCAGGCCCTCAAATCAGGCGTGAGCAAGTGCTTACGATAGATCTTGGTGTCAATATGTCGAACGAGTTCCTACCAGACTACAAGGTCGCGTCTCCCATCTTCGAGGGACGGAACATGACCACGCGGACACAATACGCAATCCAACAGCCTCTAGAGGAGATTGATTCAACTTGGATAATTGAGTCAGTTTTATAATGATGCAGTCTGAATTATAACCGCCTCTCTGGACTCTTGGATCTCTGTCCTAACCGCCAAGTTCTTGTCATTATGGCTTAGCCGTCAGCACTACCGCATAGTAAAACCACTATCTACAATTCTACAAGGATCTCCATCCATAGCTGTGCCTCTTCAGTGCATTCCTTCAGTCTTTGATCATGGAACGGACTCCTCATGACGAAACTCCGTGCCGCGCTTAGGCGCTTATGCACAGCTGTCACTCTGCACCAGTGGCATACCATGGATTAAATACAGCAGGCCCCTCGCTGCATGTTGGAAGTTAGGCCGTTCTTCATTTCTCTCAAGATGTCGTCCAGCGCTGAGTTGGGCCTTTTGGCTCGTCTGCCTAGTGTGGCGAGTCCGCTGGGAATTGCCTCAATTGTTGTCATTGGAGTTATCGCGATTTACGTGATTGAGGAGCTCATCGGTGTTCCTTATCCACCCGATATCCCGCTTATAAGGGAACCAAAGGGTGCTCGTCGCTTTAGTCTTCGTACACGATGGGCGTACCTCACAGATTGTCAAGCACTCTTCTACGAAGCATACCATGAAGTACACTCTCTTCCCTCCCATCTCAATGACCACCATTAACACAGCGCAGTATCTCAAGAAAGGCAAACCCGTCGTCATCCCAGGTTTCGGCGTCAGGATAGAAGTATATTTGCCACAGAGCCAAATGAAAGGCGTACTCAACCAACCGGATGATGTTCTCGACATGGAGCAAGCGTTCGCTGAAGTCGATCAAGTTCGATGGTCCCTTGGGCACGGCAAATATGTCGTTGATGCGTGGCAGGGACTCGTTGTGAAGTACGATCTCAATCGCGCGATTGAGATTATTGCGAATAACATGAAGGATGAGTTGCATGAGGTTTTTGATGAGCAGTTTGGTACTGATACGGAGAATTGGAAGAGGATTGATCTCACCAGGACTGTCAAGATGATCGTGGCTCAGGCCGCCAGTCGCTTCACCGTTGGACTTCCACTCTGTAAGTCTACCATCACGCCAATAGCTCTGGAACATTGCTGATTTATTAGGTCGGAATAAAGAGTACCTGCAGCTTACGCTCGAGACAAACGATCTCTTCATCATGAACGCTGGTCTTACAGGCGGCCTACCCCGTATCCTACAGCCCATAACCGGAACACTCTTCGGCCAAATCGTCAACACAAAAGTAAACAAGATAAAGAAATGGATCATTCCTCTCCTCCAACAACGCTTCGATAGGATAAACAACCACCCCGACGAACCGCAACCGCAAGACCAAGTCCAGATGATGATCAACTACGCTCTGCGCCATCGCCAACACGAAGTCAACGATATAGAGTCACTAGCTCGTCGCGTCGTCGTTCAAAACTTTGCATCAATCCATAACACGCAGATTCAGGTTGTTAACCTGTTTTTGAACGTGTTGGGCTCTGATGCCGAGTTCAATACGATTGCTACGCTGCGCGATGAGATGGATCGTGTTCTTGGGACTGATGACTCTGTGAATTGGACAAAGAGTGGTATCCAAGCTATGACGCGCGCTGACAGTGTCGCGAGAGAGTCAATTCGCCTGGGTTCTTTCGGCGGACGCGCTATCTTTCGCAAAGTCATGGTTGATGACTTCAAAACTGAAGATGGGCACCACGTCCCCAAGGGTTCAATCACCTCCTTCATGGGCCATCCTGCACAAACCGACAACGAATTCTACGAAGACGGTTTAAAATACGATCCATTCAGATTCTCAAGGGTTCGCGAAACCGCAGCTAACCGCGACGAAAAAGCGCCGCCTGTCACGTTTGTCACCACGTCGCCTGAGTTCTTGACGTTTGGTCATGGGAAGCATGCGTGTCCGGGACGGTTCCTCATCGACTTTGAGATGAAGATGATCTTGGCGTATGCTTTGAGGAATTATGATATTAAATTAGCGGATGAGTATGAGGGAAAGAGACCGCCGAATTACTGGATTGCTGAGGCGAATATTCCGCCGAGTGGTGTGCAGATCATGGTTAAGAGGAGGGAGAGGAAGTAGAGGTTTACTGCATAGTTCTATGAAGGTCGAAAGAAGAGTAGTACCTTTAGCTAATGTGCCGTATCAAAGCTTCTAGCGACTTCTACAGTAACTGCCACCAGTGAAGGTGACAAAGCTGGCTACGAGTGACTACATTGGAGGGGAAAAGTAGTTCTTCGGCATGGACTAGTAGATACAGCAATGATCACAGTCGGTAGCTCAAAACCGGACATCTCAAGTATAAGGTCTGTATTCAAGAATGAGATACCTCATTCGGTACTGCTAGATAGCTACTTGAAACCCGAGGGTTCAGTTACTGGCAGCCAGTGACACGGTTGATGGTAGTCAAGCAACCGTCTCCCCAATGCTTACTACCGCAGATTCGGCAGCCATTGCGTCTGATGTCCTGATAGTCGTACCAGATCTGATTACCCGTGCGAGCACAGGTAGATCTTCCCTGGATGAAGATACCGCAGTTGCCTTGGCACGTACCCGTCTGCGGTCTCCCGCTCCTGATACAGGCTGTTAGATCTAGCCACACAGTTTTTGGTGTCTGATACTTACCCAGGTGCGCCATAGTTGACATCGTTGTTACGAATCAGTCTGTTGTTGACAGCTTGATCGCAGTCTCTGACGGGAATCGCTCCGCAGAGTCCGCTTCCGTTGCAGTCGTAGGAATCACGAGCTTCGAGCTTGTTTCTCGGAGCGAGAGAAAAGCCTGGGGACGAGTCAATGCCGTCTGCGGGAGCAGCGAGGGAAGTGCTCTGAGCGAGAAGAATGGTAGAGGTGATGATGGTGAAGCGCATCTTGATGGGTTACTGTTTAAGCTTTGAAATACTGCTGTGGGTGAGGAAGCCAGAAAGGTAGAATGAAGGGGAGATGTTCCATCTTTTATATATATTTCGCCTCGATTTGTATTTGTACAGTCGTGTCATGGATATGACAATATTGTCTGAAAGCAATAGCCAGATCAACTTCGTGCAAGATCCTCGCGGGACGAGGCAACCCAGGCAACACCTCTACATGCCGTGCGAGGGATCTCATAACCTCTCATTCGTTATTCCATGTTGCCAGATGTGATGAAGGGATCGCCTGGTGAGCTCGGGACCGAAGGTGAACATTCAACCGAGTTCCGTTGGCAGAAACCATGCTTGATATGTAGAGCGACTGATTTAGTAATGACACAATGTATCAGAAAACGGCAGCATTTACAGGGAATCTATTCTGTGTCTGTATCACTCATAAGTTAAATATTTCACAGACGTATAAGTGGACGCATGACTACTGTAGAGGTGAGAAAATCATACAATATATCTCGTTGAGATATCGTAAGCTGTCTATCAATCAACCAATGGCTAGTACAAAGACAAGAACATCGCTTAGAACTTCAGATAGAACTCTTCGGTTGAGTATACTCTAAGAAACAAGGTTATATCCTGGATCATCGTATGATAACTAATGCACATATGCCCTATGATTCCTGGACCCCACGATTCCTGTGTGATATAAGGCGATTAGAAGGTTTCTAAACATAGTAGGACTTGGCAAAGCTACTTCCAGCGGGGATGGTACTGGCTTTTCTAGGACTGCAAGCCACATGCGACATATAAGGTCGCCTCTTAGTGAAGATGATGACATTTGGTATACGATACCTACTTGGTCACGTAGCGGCATACGACCTGGCGAACGGGCCATGTACGACAGTAAGGGTGTAAATCACATCTAAGTGAGTGGCACAAGAAGGATGTGCTGAAAAAGGCACCGATGGTACATGCAGATTAGTGGAACGCAGTGGTATGCAGATAATCCTCCATAGTTTTCATGACCAGTCATCACTCTCCTAACCGCCGTGGCGCCGTCAATGACGATAGCCGCTTAGGCCGTAAGCAAAGACTTTGCTCCCAGGAAAGTACAGGCATAATGAGAAAGCAAAGAAAAAGGCATGAAGAATTTAATAGACTGATAGAGTCGTGCGGAACCTCCAAAACCAGAGGGACGATGGCCCGGCCTCCGAACCCTGGTGCCCAACCACATAACGAACGGCGGGGGAAACGCCTCATGGCTCAACAAACCAATCGGGAGAAAGCGGTAAACTCGCTGTTCCCGATCTCTTTCAGCTGCGGCATATACTGTGATACAAAGCTGGCTGTGTCTGGGCTGAAGCTACTTGACTTGTCCCAAGAAAAAGAAATGGTGTGCAGGAAGTCAGTACTCGTAACTATCTCTATTCTATCTTGATCTTTATTCGTCTAGAAAGTGCAGCATCTTGTATGATCCGCGAGGTACCGAAGGCTCGTCGGATAGCAAACGCAACTTTGTCCTTTGAAGATCTATTATATTTCTACTTCCTTTAATAACCCAAGGGACGAATGTGCATGCTCCCATTGAAATGTAGAGATACCCAACACCCCTCGACGGATGGAAAAACAAGCATCCTCGGTCCCGAAGGCTCCGAACAATTTTCTGCCCAACTTGATTACTTAGACATTCACTCTCTAAGCCCTCCCCTCCCTCGGCTGAGCCCGGTCCCGAGCTGCTTCATGACCTGTTTCATTTGTGGCGTTCATGATTTGGGTATGTGTGGCTATGGAAGAATCAACTTGTGAATATCGGCGATGGAGAGAACTTTCCATGAGGGCATGCCACAAGTCGACATACCATGCTCAGAGCGTGGACCACGATAGGAGGGAGAGGTACTAGCCGTTGATTGCAAAGTTAATGAAGATTCAGAGAAGGAAAGAAAGAAGATTTATTTAAAATATCGACCATATCTGCCACCTAACGTGGATAATCAGATGAACGATCTTGACGACTCCTTACACGGAGTCACGACTTGAGAGATCATTCAAGGTATGACAAGCAATCCCGTACCACTCTGTCTACCATTCATGACAGCATCATAGAGCCACATGACGCTGTGACAATCATTGTAACAACCAAGAGATCTATTTGGTGCAGCCTACCACTCCTTCTGCTCCCGCTGATTGAACAATCTAATGACCTTGAACTCTGGCTAGATATCGGCAGAATACCGGCAGAATACCGGCAGAATACCGGCCACTCTATCATGCCTTTGAGGCCATTTCCTCTTATTTGGGAACCCGTGAGGTTAAGTTACCAGCGGTATTGAATTTATGAGTCAGTTATAAGATTAGCAAATACACTTCTGGTTTAACACAATGGAAGAGCAAGAACAACTCGGAGTTGCTCAGGATTCCGAACCCGAAGACGTTGAGTATGCGGCGGAACTCAACGGTGGAGGTACCTCCCCAAAAGCAAACCGCTTTATGAGAACAATAACTGATTAAATCTAGGAACTGGCCTCGGAAACTCCCAAGATGACAATGGAGGTCTTGTGCTCCCAGAAGCTGTGTTTAAACAAATTGTCCGCGTTATCCTGCAAATCGAGCGACCTGAGTCATCGCTCGAGTTTGAAGAAGACGCTCTCAAGGCACGTCAAGTCGCTACCGAGCAAAAACTGGTGCAAGTGTTTCAGAGTGAGTAAATCACTTCAAAGGGCCAGGTGATACTTGTTGTGATAATTGTATTAATTTCCCTGATAGGCTCTGCCCTTGTGTCTTCCCAGGCAAACCATTTCATGGTTCAGGTCAGCGATATCAAGACGGTGTGCCATGTCCTGGGTATAAACAACATTTCCAGCTTCGGCGATGAGTCAGATTCTGGTGACGAAGACGACGGAGATGTCTCTGAAGGCGGCGGTGGTAACACACGGGTCGAACGGAAGACAGATAATGCTAGTGAGGTTGGAAAGTAACAAGCCGTCGAGGGTCAACTCTCCAATGAGGACGATCGATTTCAAGGCATGAGGGCTTAAGCAAAAGGGAGTTAACTATTTTGGTGCAAGAGCAATCATCTTCAAAAGCTAGCTTATGAAAGTTACTGGTACAGCTGTTACCACAAAGATACTTCTCTAAACATATAGCTATCTATTGAAATTGAAGAGTAAACAAGATTTTTGACAGTTAATTGTTATTCGACACGCCTTGTTGTGAAATGGGAAAAGAGGACCAAATATTATTGGTGTGTTACAACCAACCCAATATGGGAGAGCTGATCTGAAATGATTGGGACATCCTGTACTGCGGTTCTCAGGAGTAATGAGAGTAGACATGTCACTGAAAAGTCCTACAGGATAGAGGAGTATGAGAAAGAAGAAAAAAATGTCTTTTCATAAAAAAGATGGGGTATCTATGTTATTGCAACCTCTTTCATCATCTGAGGTGCTGCTGTCACGTATCATCAATCATCCCAAACCCTTCTAAAATCCACCCATTAAACTCCAATGCTAGACCAAACAAAAACCATCCCTCTCACCTAGGGCAAGTAATATCCGTTAACGGCATTGGCGGCAGACCCTCATATAAGGAGTCCCAAGGGGAACAGGTTTACGAGGCTGTCGTCTTCTCGCATAAGACATAGCCGTCTCTTTAGAGCGGTACAGCCTCTGATTAACCCTATTTCCATACTGGTGAGGATTCACGTGATCCTTTTCTTCACCAGTATAGCTCCCGAGACCCCTATCCGGAGTCTTATCCAAGAGACTGCTAACAACAGTGTCGGCTCTATCAGAGACAACCAAGAGAAAGTCCAGCGCGCCCCGAAGAATAGAGGTACGTTCATTTGCGTCACGGTACCAGTCTGCTTTTACAAGACGGCGTTGTATTTCCAGGTCTTGTGCTGCAAATGGCGAATTTGGATCATGAAACTCTTCTTCATCATCGTCAGAAGAGTCTTCAATCTCCTCATCGCTTAGCTGGCTTTTGTGAAAGAGGCGTGACGCTATCTTGAAACCAAGGTTGATTTTAGACTTGAGTTTTCTCTTGCGCCTGGACTTCTCACTCTTGGCTATCTCGTCTAGGTCGAAAGTTACCCTTGTGCCCTTTGATGGCTTGGGTGCTGGGGCAGGTTGAAGAGGGCTGTCTTCCTCGGTACTGTCAAGAAAAACACCAGCCGAAGAAGTAGCTGGCTTGAGACAAGACTTTTTTGGTGAGAGAGTGGCATGCTTGGGTTGGTTGACTGGTATCTGAGGCTCGGGTTTGCGGCCCATCTTCATGGCACGCATGCAACAAGAAATGCAACCCGCCATACTGGCCTTTTTTCCCTTGACAATTTTGGAGTCTTCTGCGGACTTTGCCCCGGTGAGAGAAGACAACACAACCTCTCCAGCCTTGGGAACAGATTCATCCTCAATGTTGCAGATAACAGCAGATTGAGGCTGGACTGGTGACTCTGTGATAGTGACAACACCAGACTTGACTTGCTTGACGTCTAGAGACTCCATGACTGAACGGGGATTTACACGCCCGACAGCCTGACGCGCCAGTTTGGTTACCTTTTCATCCTCAAGGAACATGTCTCTGACAGTCAAAGCATTGTCATCGCTTTTAGTCCAGGAGCTCTTCCCAGAAGATGTCGCCTCCCCTCCATTCCCAATTTTGCTGGACTCATCCTCTGATTTGTTGGCCATAGTGCTGAGTCTTGCCATTAAATATTCGGGCTCAACGCCAGAGGTTGAGTACTCTCCTGTCCAACTAAGCCTGGACGCGGGGGTACCTGGATCAGAGTATTCCCCGGTCCAACCAGTAGCAGAAGTGCCAGGATCAGATTGAGAGTATTCTCCTGTCCAGCCAGACTTGAATGGTGGTTTATTTGAAAGGAGGCCATCATCATTCTCGGCTGGAGTGTTGGGAGGAGGAACAGATCCCAAAGAAACACCAAAGATGGTGTTGCCTCCAGCTGTAGCATCAGAGTCTTCTTGATCAGATGGTGAAATAGATGTGCGGGCTGATTCATAGACAGAAGGTGATGACGTGGAGACAGATGGTGAAAAGGATGTATGGGCTGTTTCGTAGAGAGAAGATGATGGTGTGAACACAGATGGTGTGATAGAAGTTGCTGTGTTTTGTCGGGAAGATGATTTCAGTCTGAGTGGTAGATCAAAGCTACCGTCAAAATCCCCTGCAACCTCATGTGGGTTGCTGTTGGTGACAGTTGTGTTAGACATTGTGACAGGATGTAAAACGCAGAGCTGTAAAGTGTGAATGGGTAATAAGAGAGTAAGAGGGACAAGTAGAGTAATAAGTAGAGTGATGAGTAGAGTGACGAGTAGAGTGATAAGTAGAGTAGAGAGTAGAGTGACAAGTAGATTGATAAAGTGAAAAAAAGTGTAGAGTGATGGATGATCCAAGACTTGAATAAGCGGTACACGCGATCTGAAAGATAGCAGCAAGTTGAGATTGGAAGTGAAGTGTAAAAAGAATCTTTGCTTGCAGTATGCTTGAAGAATGTGTGTGATGCTAAGGAGAAGTTCCTGACGGGAGGAATGGCACGAAGAAGACGAATTTATAGAGGAAGGGATTTGAGTCTATACGTTTATGCCCTGAGCCCTGATGGTATCTCAGAGAGGACTGTCAAAAGCAAAATGGTTGAGTTCGTGAACATGTCACTCAGTGTCGAATCAAAATCTGAACGGACAAGTCACTGATTACTGCGATAGGTCACCTTGGAAAGCTTATTCGATATGTGCATGCTGCGGTCGACGCTGCCAGAGTATGAAGAAATGAGCCAATGAGACAATGTCAGAGGAGAATAATGAAAGACTAAAGAAGAAGCAACAAAGCTATCACGCCTTGTCGTAGAGGAGGGAAGCCAAACGCTAGAAAATAGGCACCAGTGAGGGAAAAGAGTATATTGCCCATATCTGTTATCATGTGTTCTTACCTTTGTGTGTTGGGGGTGAAATCTCTCTTAAACCCATAACACTATCACAGTAGAAGGGAGAAGAAAAGAGGGACCCGGGGATACGGGAGGGTCTGTTTTCTTTTACTACTCTATTCTTTCGAACACGAGAGTCATGGTGCCTTTATGTTGAGGGTTCTGGTACTCTAACCTGTGCAAGTTTCTCACATGATACAGAATCCGCGGTCATGAGTCACCGGCAAAGAAATGTCGAAGCTTCTGAGGTTGAAGCAATGGGGAGATGAAGTGTAAGGGGAGGGCGGTCATATAGTGTTTGCCTCATGGTTACGAGTCATAGAGCTTAACGAGGCTGGGACGAGTACGTGGCAATTTCTGTCCATAGAGCGTGCTTCATCAGAAGGAGGCAGCCTATAAATCGAAATATCAAGACTCTCAGAGAACATATCGACTGGCTATGATGGAAGCAAGTAAGTTCCTTTCTTGAACTATAGTCGTGATTGGTCGGTGCCTAAAGGATAATTGATGAGGTATGAGTTAATAGGATGAACCTCCCCTTGACTGCACAGCCCCACCCTAGGTCGCCCAGACAAAAATCAGAGGGCATCAAAGTCAAAAGCATATTCCCCTTCATTCAAGGTATTAAACATAACGTGGCAAATGCTCAGTTGGGTTTGTGAGAAAGTGAGCTTGGCGTTTATGAATTTCAATTGACTGTCAAGACTTTATCCAATAACCGGTGAGATGGCCGAGTTGGTTATGGCGCCAGGTTAAGGTTAACCTTAACACCAATTTCCTGGTGGAGCAATCCTCCTGGGTTCGAGTCCCAGTCTCATCAAGATATGTTTTTTGCATTCTGTTCCTTTTAGTATTACAGATAATGTCTATTTCTTTTTACTTCATGACTCGGATCGTATAACTAGATTTGCCGACCAAGATCGGCTCGACACAAGAGCCTCTATAACTTCGTCAAGTATTCATCTCCAAGCTTAACCTTCCCCTCCCACTCCCCATCGATTGTGATTTGTTCGCGTCTCGACATGTTCTCACGGTAACCCTTGAAAGATTCTTGTTGGTCACGCCATCGCCTCATTTGTTTCCCGACGAATGAAGAGATGACATCTGCGCACTCAGAAACCTTCTCCATCGGTATCAAATGGCCACAGTCGAGAGTCTCGCCCTGAACTCTACCAGCAGCTGCGCCTCCACTGCCCCCAACTCCAGTCCCCGTTGTGCTCATTTTCTCTTCTCGTCGTTCTGGTGAAGAGAACTCTGATTGCTTTCCAAAAACGAATAACGTGCTTGGTCGAAGCTCGGGTAAGTGGCGAAATATCTTTGGAGGCTCTGGGCGATGGAATGGGAAGTTGGGGCAGTCTTTATTCTGTTCTGGGTCTTGGTCGTTGAATGATTCCCAGTCTCTTGCTAGGTATGTGGGCCTAACGAAACCGAAGAGCTCTTGATGCTTTGACGTCGTGAGTGTGACTCGCTCATCTGAAGGTGAACCCTCTGCTTTCGGATGAAGCTCAGTGGGGATATCTCGAAGTCCATGCGCTATCCAAAGGTCAAGAATACGAGGGTCCCAAGACTGGAAGAACTTGCTCTTCTTGAACCTCGCGACAGCATCTTCTCTTGATGGCCAGATATCCCGCCTCTTCGTAGAAAGTCCTGCTAGAGAGATACTTGGGTTTGGGATTTGGATGATTGGGTCAATAAGTACCAACGAGTCCAGGAGCCGCGGATTCCAAAGTGCTAATTGCGCCCTTTCTTCAGTTAGAGGATTCTTCAAGCGTCCCAGTGTCGGTATGGTTACTCACAGCTGAGTCCCACCCATACTATGACCTATACCAATGATCGGGTGGGGAATGTCTCGTTGATGCTGGTTGATGAGATTCATCAGGTCTCTTGCGTGGTCAAACCAACTGACTGTGATAATGTGAGTAATGGCAGTGGTTCACGATAGGGATTATACACACGATCATTGCCGAGTACTCTTTCGTTAATAACTCCTGATTGTCCTTGATTCCAGACATCCGCGATCCATATAGATCGGATCCTGATATCTTGTTCTCTTGCTCGATCATACAGCTCATCCCATAGTGGCTCGTACAGTTCCTGGAAATTCAGCTATAGGTCTTTAATTAGAGTATTCAGCTTCGTTACCTTTGGAAAACCGTTTGCGTGAGCGCCAATAATGGTAACATCACCAGGCCGAGGATTGGAGTTGTCATGGGGGATGTATTGCTTCACAGCAAGTTTCGGTATATCTTCATCGCCATTGGCCGTCTCAGCGAGATATTCCCTTGAATGGCTGCAATCAATGGTATGCTCAAGTATTCGATAGTTTGATGGTGTTGATAGATATCTGGCTTGGCTTATTGGCAAGATATGCCGCCTGACATGTGCCGTCCCAGAGGAGGAACGCTGTATGAGATTAGACAGCATCAGATAATTGATTAACAGGAAAATTTCAGTTAGTCAAGAGCGCTGCGAGAGTGATGATTCACGTTGAGGTTACAAACTAATGGTTGTTGAAAGACAATGGTTCTCTTACATACGCGAAGTGAAGATAAGATAAGCTATTCCAAACAGGGTAATGAGCTAACGCTGACCTCGGTAGCTCGGTTACGATCTGCGCCCTTGCTGTCAAACACAAGATCAACAAGTTTAAGCCGATGCTACCATGCATATCGCCCTTTAAATCGAACTGGCCCGAAATTCAAGAGAAAATATCAGTCACGTTGCAGTCTGTTTGCTCGGAGAGTCTATCCTCAAATTCACACTGGCTTGCTGACAAAAGGTAATGGTCATTGCTACTTTGTAAATCATAACGATTCACCTGATAGACTTAACTTAAGTTCTGTGTGCCGGAATAAGCTCTCAGCCACAAGTCTCAACTGCAAATAACACATCTCACCTGATGGACAATTGTAGGCCAGGCTTTAAATTTGGAAATACATGATCCTATACAATCAAGAAGTCACAATGACTTAAATTCTACCCTGAATCTAGATATAGCCCATTCCACCTTTTGTAGCCGATGCAACTTCGTCCCGAATGGACGAAGAGTCCTGGATAGCTGTTATAACACAAATTTTATACCAGAGTCGCAATCGCTGCAGCAGTTGCCCAAATACCCTGTAGAAAGTCGCCTTGACAATCCAGTCCAGCTAAGTAACGCTGGACAGCTACACTGGTGATAGTTGATGCTACAAAGCATGTTGCAACTTTGCGTGACAGTCCTTGCTGAAGAATGGCAGTTCCAACAATAAAGTCGAAAACAGGGATGACACGAGACAGAGTCGACCCATCATCGGGACTTCGATCATTCTGATACTGGTAGAATGATGCAGTTGATGTTGCACCATGGCTGAATCGCGAGGCGCTACCGTAGAAGAGGAGTAGCGCCAGAGATATCGGGAGATACTTCTTGAGCAGGGCGGTAGACATTTTTGTCGTATTTGTGTTTGGCTAGGGACTTCGGAATATTAACAGGGCAAAGAAATAAGACGAATATCAGACAAGATGAAGTGTAGAGGCGGCTGCTCATGATAAATTATGTTCTCTCGAGGGAGGATTGCTTAGGGCTGAGTCAGACAACTTGCGAATGGCTGCACCTCGCAAGGATGAGCTCCACACGGAATGAGACACTATCACGATACGATCAAGCATCGCGATAATTACTGATCAAGCTGTAACGTAAACTCATTCACTGAACAAGAATTCACAGTTCAATATTCCATGTGAATGCCAAGCCACGTCAAAGTGCACGCATGATACACTAAAGTAACTTTGGTCAACATCCAATAAGAAAACTCGAATTGCTTATCACCGGAAATAACTCAAAGTCCGGAATACGAAACATCGCATTCCGCGGGCATTTCAGATTCTTGGACTTTTTTTTTAATATACACGTCATCCCGTCTCTTCCGAGGCATCTTGGAGTATATTTCTGCAACACTTCACCGCCTTAATTCTCGTCTCCAAAAGCCATTCAATGCTTTGGCGTTAGGTAGAACAAAACACCACAATTCACGGAATTGATCGGCCATGGCAGCACCGTTTTGGGGTCCTCAGACCTCTTATCTCAAGTAAGTCCTCTAGGAAGTAAATAATTTGGCATTGACTTACTTTTGTAGTTTTTGTGAAGAGGTAATTGCCGCAATGGTCTCTCCCTTGACTGAAATGGAGTTAACGTGTCGTTTTAGGATTATGTTATTACACGATATATCGCTGAGTTTATCAATACTCTAAGCAGTTTGACATATGGTAAGTGATGTTGCCATAGGCTGGGATCTGCAATTGACCTTATTACTAGTGGCATATGGACTCTATGGCTTGTTGACGTCGCCTAAATTCCCGACGGGGCCGCGCTTGGCTTCATACTGTGGACTGATAGGCGTGGGGATTTGTTCAGCTGGATATCACATGACCTTGAAGTATCATACTCAAATGTGTAAGTATACCTCTGTTTCAGTAAGAGGAAGGCCTAACAATTGCTAGCCGATGAGTTGTCAATGCATCTTCTCACTACACCCCTCATCTACCGTCTTCTCAGCTTCAAAGCCAGTCCTCAAAAGACTCGAATCATTGGGACTGTTCTTTCGATATTATTCACGATTGTCATGGTCACTCATATGGTCATGGATGAGTTCCTTTTACATGCCACTACGTTTGGCCTGGGCATTTATGTCATTGCTACTCGTGTGCTGAAGGTTATTCCTCAGCAGGTTAAAGACCCAATCATCAGGAAGAAATTTCAAAACATGGCTATTCTGGGACTTGGTACGTAACACAAAAGAACCTTTAACCACTGAATAGGGCTGATTATAATAGGATTCTTCGGCTTCGGATACATCGTTTGGCTAATTGATGAGTTTGCCTGTCGGTATTTGACGAGTGCCAGACACGCAGTTGGTCTACCTTTTGCATTCCTCTTGGAACTTCATGGATGGTGAGTTATATCCAGCTTCATGACCTTGAGTCAAGTTAACATCTGTCAGGTGGCATATATTCACCGCAATCGGAGGTTATACCGCTGTTGCAGTCATCGATATCGTCACAACAGGGGAGGTGACCGAAGACCCTACAGACAACTTTGCTTGGCCCGTTCCTTTTGTGACTAGACTGGTCTCTGGATCTTCTGGGCCAGTCAAACAAGGTTGATATCGGTAAAAGGGATAGTTAAACGAAGAATCAGAGGCTGAGTCGACATGCAGGCACGGGCTGGGAAATTCAACGAAGTGACCCGCGCATTGGACTCATCAGTTGGATAGTAGCTACCAGCTACAGCCTCTAGGATATACTAAAAGACCCATAGACTGATATAGAACTATCAATCAGTGCCTGACTCACATGCCTGACCAGAATGATTCCATTTTGCAGTGGGGCCTTTGACCCGGATCAGGACCCAACTTCAATCCAAGGTCAACAGTCCCGTTCAGTTCCGGAAGAACGGATGAGAAATCGTTGGGATCATGAGATGCTCAAGGATTCGTGTTTTGATGATATGATAATATGAAGATATCACAAACTAGCCTCTATTGCGGACAAGAATCGCCGCAACCCGCAACTGATGATGCCGCAGAAGCCGCACCCGCGAATAAGACAAGGTCAGAATCATTAAAGAGCGGATGGAAGGACCCCGCGGGGACCCCGCAAGGTCAATGAGCTTATCATGAGATTATTGCGGATGGACGGAAGGACGGAAGGACAAGGGTTCGAAGGTCTCGTCCAAACCCTGGAATATGGCTCTGATGTGAAGCTAGATGATGGGAAGAATGAACAATGGAGAGAGGGATTGACGTGGAAATTGATTCACATGTCGCAATTCGAGACCTGCAACCTGAAATCTCTGTTAGCTTAAGCGTCATGATAACAATTCAGAAACCGGTTCAAATGCCGATATCATCCGACTCACGACTCCCGCTCTCCCGATTTGACTTGATTAGTGCCAAGCCATCACTGCCCAAGAGCACCAGTATTAGCGCCATAATATTCGTACACTTCTCCGATGAGGCTCCGCTATGAATCAAATTCTCAAATGACATCTCCGGCCCATCACAAACTTTATCCACACGACCGGGCCAAGACTAACAAAACAAGTTACGACTTCTTATCTATGAGCTATTAAGCATAAATTGCCTCTCCCTGGATCGGCGGTGGAGCAAAGTGCGGGATGCATTACCGAAATGGGGAAACAAGCTTAATCCATCCCCCAAAGGCCCAATTTCTCTGTACAATTCGTATTTTGAACTCTTGGAATTTTTACGGCTGGAAAGAGTCAAGAATACTAAACAAGATGCCGTTGAGCCTCATCTGCAGGTGTGTCGTATCCTGACTTTGCACCGCAAGCCACCATATCCGCATCGGGAAACATCCCAGAGATAAGGATGCTTCTTGAACCGGTCTAGACCTCTTGGCTCTGGAAGCTAGTACGGTGGATTACGTACGGAGTTTTCTCGACATTGCTCGGCATCGGCATGGTGGGAACGGGGGCGGTTTAGAGTGCCGAGACAAAGATGGGAATTTTTCACCGCAGGGGAGGATAAGAACGGGGAGAGTTCCCACTGAGGAAATTGAAGGTTCTTTTTGGTGAGTATGAATATTTGAGTGTATTTAAAATGGCCAAGATAACTATTGATCTGGCGAGCCCTTTGGCTTATACGCCTGCTGAGACGGCGGAACTTATCTGTCGAGCTGGTGTGAAGAAGGGAAGATCGAGACCAGATAAAGTGCTGTTGTCTGGAATATCTGGTGGATGCATCTTGGCTTTTGGATGTGCTGTTTCCTTGACGGCTTTGACATCACCATGGTATCAAGAAAACGCACCCGGACTTATCAAACTCATTGGAGCTATCGTCTTTCCGTTGGGATTGGTCATTGTGATATTGACGGGAGCTGATCTTTTCACATCAACGAATCTGGTGGGTTGTCTGATGTATAAAGTCTCAGGAAGAACCTTATCTAATGGATGTTTTAGTTCACCTTTGTTGCTGTTCTCAATGGAAGATTATCGATATGGAGGATGCTACTTCACTGGTTCCTATGTTTCTTCGGAAACCTAGGTGGCTCTCTCTTTGTCATGGCCGTCATCGTTGGATGTAAGTAATCTTGTCCGTCACCACCCATTATTCACCATCTAATTACATTATCCAAAGACGGAGGAATCTTTGACTCAGATCCATACCGAGAAGAGATTATCGCCTTCACAACAAAGAAGCAAATAACCCCCGAGGCTTACCAGATATTCCTTCGTGCTATTGGCTGCAACTGGCTTGTTTGCCTAGCATGTTTCCTAGGCGTACAAGCAAAAGACTTGACGTCTAAGGTAGTTGGAATGTGGATTCCCATCTTTGCCTTTGTGGCTTTGGGGTTTGACCATGTTGTTGCCAATATGTTCTTTATGCCTTTGGGTATCTGGATGGGGACTCCTGGTTTGACAATTGGCCTTTATGTCTGGAAGGGTAAGTCGGCTGCATCTCTTGTCTCTGAATTCTTGACTAAAAGCTATTAAGGTATGATCCCTGCCCTCTTTGGAAATATCCTTGGAGGCAGCTTATGCTGTGGTGTATACTTTTGGTGGATGTATCTTGCAGATGTAGAGGACGAGGAGGAACCCCAAGGCAAAGGTGTTTTGCATAATATTGGACATGACAGTCCCTCAGACGAGGAGAGTCAGATGGAATCGCGATAGAGAAACACTTGTCAGCAGGACTGCACTAGATGGAATAGAACATAGACTAAAACGAAGAAAGAGTTTATCGGCTAGAATAGAGAAAAAATAGGATAGACTACATAATTTAAGTAAATAATTCAAGATTTTCACCATAGATTAGTACGGTTAAGTGAATTTTACAAGTGACTGGTATAGTTATTGAAACTAATCAAGAGCTGAGATTATTATACGAAACTACAGGTTTGACTTCGATATTTATATAGATACAGCCTTTTCTTTCCAATTTAATAGGGTGCTTGAGCTATCGTTCATTCTTATCTGTAGCTATCATGTCTTCACAACTGGGGCCAGAACTCCCGTTCTTTAATGACCATGCTTCCAAATGACTTGCTTTCACCGATTTACCTTTTGCTCGATAGCCAACCCAAATGCGAACAATTGAGCAGCTGTACCATGTGAACATCCTTGACGGGAAATGTTCATGATTCCGCCTGAGTTCCTTGTGATGGCGTCCTGATTTTGACTATAGTCCGTGCCGTTTCCAGGAGAGCCTCAATCTGCGTACAGGCATTAACCTGCCTCTTGATCATCGGAGATTCTCTCAACAACCCAATCATAGGAAGGAAATCCTCGAACGCTCCTTCGGTGTTTCGGTACTTGTAAAAAGTGTTAAGAATACCAGCTGTAGTCTTGTCCACTTTGGAGAAGTGTTCCCGATACTTATCCCACTTCTGCTCATAGTCCATCGATTTGGCCTGTGGCCAGTCGAAAAGCCCAGCGGCTCTGAAACACATGCGAATGACTTTGTCCAGGCTTCTCTGGCTGTTCTCAGCATACCCAGCTGGGAGTGTCTCCCGGATCTCGGACTTCAACGACTGTACTTCAGAGAGCAGATCCCGGGCTTCATTCAGACTTGGATTATTCGTCGATTCGAGATACTGTCGGAACGGATACCAGTCAAGAGACCGAACAGCCAGACTGTCAATAATACCAATAATCTGGGTTTTGAGATAGAGGCTTAGACATCGCTTCGCTAGCTTGACTCGCTTGGGAGCTGACGCTGATGGTTCCTCTGGAGCTGATCTTTTCAACGTACCGCTTACTACTTGCTTCAACTCGCCTTTTTCATGAAGGCTCTTAAGGTCATCTTCCATACCTTTCCAGGATGGGGTGAGATTTGTAATATGGAAGTTCAAATCAGAGCGTTTCTTGCCCAAGTAAGTGAAGACTTTCCTGAGCCCCTTTGCCTTGGCCTGGATGTCCTCGAATACGTAACCAGGGGGATGTTCTGAAAGGGTAAAGTTCTTGGTGAGGAAATCTAGCATGCCGAAATGCCGCTTGACGCATTCTGTGATCCACTCACTGTTGTAGCAATCAGACCCAACATGTGGAAAGACAGGGCCAATTTTCTTCGCAACACCTGTAAGAGCTTTGATGCCTTTGGAAGGCGTAGGTTTCCAGTAGCTGGTCGAAGGGACGCCATCGAGTCGGGAGACAGGTTCACTTAGCCTTTTTGAAAACACCCATTGCGGCCCAGCAACAGACCGTAAACCGGAGTTGCAATCTACTTCCTCATTGTAATCAGGAAGTCCCACAGTGCGGATGTCGTTCAAACAACAGAGCGTGTGAAGGTCAGAAGTTGGCTTCTGTGCATGGGTACCGTCCTGAGGGAAAACCAAGGAAGTTCCTGGCATGGACGCAGGTGTGAGAGTGAACCTAAAGTTCGCGGGAACTTGCGGATGACGAGACTGTATCTTCGAGTACAATGATCGCATGTTAGCCGTATTAAGGCTACCGAGGGAGCTCTTGATTCCGTAAAAGCCGTATGATTTATGCCGTGTGTCATGGAAGTAATGCATTGTTGCAAACCGCGTTGGGTGAATGAATGCCGTTAGGTGGTTTGTCTCCACGAATCTCAACATGTGAGGAAAGTAGAGGACGAATACCGAGAGAGAACCCTTTTTCACCTGGGACATCTCGCGGATCCCGATGTCGATAAACCTCTCCCCTCGATGTTCACCTCCTTCCTCTTCCTCGAGATCAAAGTAAATGATTGTTGCAGCCAGAGCTATGTTCAGCGGCACATTGTCTCGTGGATAGCAGCCCAGAAAATCCTTCATTGCTTTGATCATATCGGGAGGAAATTCCAGGACAGCCATTGGAGGCCACTGTAAGACATAAGAGAAGCTGCTATAATACTTGTTGTCATGAATTGGGCGACAGATCGCGGGTTTTCGCTCTGCGACTTCGTTTGAAGGAAGAATCTTGGCAACACCCGCAGAGGTCAAGCCAGCTCCAATTCGTGTATGTTCTCGTGCCATGATCTCCAGGAATTGAGTCTTTTCGTCACCCCTTAAAAGGTCCCAGAGCGCACGCTTGGCATATGAGATATTGCCTGGAATCAGCATGCTCTCCGTCCAGATAATTTCATGGCCAGCAACATTTGGTTCTAACTCAGACTGAAATACAACCATGTCGGTGTTGTCGAGACCCGAGGACTTTTGAATCATTTCCGCAAATGAAGTAGATTCAACTCCCATACGAAATCCCTCCTGCAACATAATAACTGGTTCACAGTTAAATGCCATTATCCCGACAAAGACAGCATCAACTTCACTTTCCGTCGTGAGCTGCTGATTCGCCGATATACCCAGTAGCAGCCTCATCGCTTCGGATCTGACGCTCCGAGGTTTCCTTGCCCTGGCGAGGAGATGAAACTCCCAATGTTTCTCTGTAGGCTTTCGAACTAAAGTTCTGGTCACAAAGCCTCCAATCTTCTCGGGTACTGGCCGCCAGATATCCCGATGTATCGTTTCAAACATATTCATCGAAGACTTAGCTTTCTAGTCCCAATCTTCTTGATATTTTTGACGCGTTTTATCGCTATGGCTGCGGAAAGACGTCCAATTTCGTCCATGGCCTTCTTCAGGATAGTCAAGCCATCTTTCTTCGTCCATGAGGTCTTTCGAATTCCCACCTCGAGACTGAAAGGTGGAAAACTCGAGTGTCTCGCCATACTCATGTTCTTTGCCTTTGACTCTCACGGTAGGCTTTGCCTGTTCCAGAGGTGACGCCCCTGTTGTGTTGTCTGCCATGGTGGCAGATCAAGTTCTGTAAGGACAGCCAATTGTTACAATCAGTTGTTTCAGTCGGTAGCTGACACAAGTTAGCACAAGATTATAGCAGGCTTCTGCGATCATCAAACCTTTTCTTTTTTGCGTGTGTGCAAAAGATCGGTGCAGGACTCCACGGTGTGTTGAATGTTCGAAAGACGAGGGAAGAACCCTAGAAGTTCAATGATGCTTTTGATGTTGCAACTAGTCGCAATCGATGGTTGCCGCGACTGATGGCAAAGCAACCGACAAAAGGTACAGGCAGAGTACGGCAAGAAGCTGCGCCGATGAATGCTAGCTATGGTGCCGCTGATGAAAGTGAGTGTATCGCGTTGTAGACTAGAGAGGGCGTTAGTGATGATCAGCTGAGGATCTCACGATCTCCTCCTACCAGATCAAACAAGGCATGCGATATCGACGCCGCGAGGTTTTGAATGCAGTCAAAAAGAAGTCGAAACATGAAGCGCCCGTGCTTCAGGCTAACCTTATGATTGATTGAAGTATTGAAATGTTGTTGGTGTTGAGTTGCTGGATCCCCATGCGATGCTGTGAGGAGAAGCCGAGGAGGGAGAAATGTGGATGAGAGAATGAACCATCGGGAGAAGTGAAACAAGAAAATATTACGTCACAAATAAAATTGCATAAAGAAACCTGCGCTAGGCTAAAACTATGCTCCTTATTCCCATCTGATTTATGCATTGCAGTGAATCATCGGCCGCATGCTCCAGGAGACTCCAAGACACAACAAAACGCCCATATTCCAGCACAAAGGCAAACCCCAACACAGCAATATCTCCGTAAACGCCCAGCTCCCACAGCTATAGCTAACCACCACACTAACGTGAAACCTAGTTACCCTCGGCATACTCAGTCATTAGAGGTGCCTGCGCCTGCGCCTCTCCAGCAGTCATCTCCAAAATGTATCCCCAATAACGCTCAAGTTTCCTGTTAATGATACCATTCTCTCCACAGATATCGTCAACTTGCGTCTCATAATGCTCAATATTCTGAACTGACAAGAGAGCTGAGTGACTGTCGCGGGCATGTCTTTCGAAGAAGTTGCGACGTTCGAGACCGACGAGGACTTCATCGTTAGGATGTGTTCTGAAGAAGCTGTTATGCATGAGTCTGTCGAGAAACAAATACGTTTGATGTTCTGCCGGAGCATCCATCACCGAGCGGCCAAGGTCTCTCAGATGTTCCATGATGCTAAAACTGTCAGTAGCCTATTCATGATCTGCACAGGGGGCGCTTTACGTCATTGGATCCTCGCCGCGGAGTAGTAGTCTGTCGATGAGAGGGGAGCTCATCATAAATGGCTTCTCGAGGTATATGAGGTGGTTGACGTTCTGGGAGTCGTAGTAAAGACCCTCAACGATGCTTTGGAGTACCTTGACAACTCGCTCAGCATACTTAAACAGCCTTGCCATGATGTATTCGTTCTGGAACAAGTTAGTACCCAGATGTAACAAAGATATTCGACATTTTACCTCCCCATGGGTCTTAGATACCCCAGGATTCTCGAAAACAAGTGCGACCTGCATGAGCACGTCTGCATTATTCCTGAGGAGTGGGGACTGTCTAAACCTTGGATCTTCCTCCTGGAAACTCAGTCAGCGAAAGGCTTATTTCACAACGGATGACAACTTACTGTGACAGGCGATCCATCGATCTTCGATCTTTTCTCGACCAACTGGCCACAAGAGTCGAAATGATCCAGATCTTGCACAACTCGAAGAGCTGTTTCGCCTAACGTATGACAGAAGCGCCCCAAAAGTCCGTTGATGTGAGAACGGCTAGATTAGGCGATTAGTATATAACCCAGTAGAAATGAGTTCTAGCCTTACTATGTGAGATAGTCATCCTAGGGAGGAGTTAGCCGAGAGGAACAAAGTGGAGGAGATTTGTTTACTTACCTCGTGACTTCTTTCGAAACCCATCTTTTCACGGAGGAGGTCATTCAGCCTCTCGCACTTTGACTTATCACCCTTGAAGCTAAAACATATTAGATCGTTGAAAGGTTAAACTGTGGGAGAACCCTTACAGCTCCAGCATAGATGGCTTCTCAAAATAGGCAATGTTGTCCTGCTCACATGGAGTAATAGGCTGAGATCCAGCCGATCCAATGCTGCGTCGAACTCTCTCAAAAATTCCCAGAATCTCACAAAGCGTTGTAGCCCAGTCAGCAACTATAAAGTGTCAGATACTGGAGCAGAAAACAGTTGGTTGCTTACTGACCTGTCTTTCCGATCGTCGTGATATATGTAGGTCTATCAAGGTCTTGCTCATACATGACACAAAGCGCAGACCTGTGATCCAGGGCAAAGTTCCGAAGACGGTAGAGAAGCATCGATAACTTGGTGTTCAGGATATCCAGGGCATGAAACATGAGGATCTGCTCTGTATTTTCGAGGATGTACTCGTGAGTGACGCCAAGGTTGAGCCAGTGCTCAGATCGAGGGGCATCTTTACCAATGACGAAGTGAAACTGCTGAATCAAGAATTAGTCATTACCCACGGTTAAGCATAATAGATTAATAATTCTTACAGCTTGAAGATCCTAAAGGTAAAGTTAGATAAACGGTTCAACTCAACGAAAGGGCGCCACATACCAATAAGTGATCGGGAGTCAGTAGACGCATTTGCATGCCGTCAACATGGTACTTCAAGACATTACGGCAACGCCTCAGCTGTTCGAGATCGCCATCATCGATTGTCTTTTCCGTGAAAGCCGGGGGATCGGAGTCCGGGACGGGCACGCGGTAGACGATGCCAAGCTCCTTTTGGCTTTCTGCGAGCCAGATCCATAAATCTCGCCAGGTAGTATACCGAGATTCTCGACTGAAAAGTTGCTCCATCTCGGAGGGCCTGTTGAGTGCCCTGTTCGCACCAGCGGAGGATGACTCTGCGAGAGACATCTTTAGCTGGAAGATGGTTAAAAGGGGGAGGGAAACTGGACGCGAGGCATGGCAGGAAAAATTTTCATGCTACTGGAAAAAAGCAGAGAATTTGCCTTGGACGTGTTGGAAGTCAGTTTGGATAGGGTTTTGGAGGCCGCGTGATGCTGAGGATAAGGGCAGGGCTCCGGTATCGTAACTTTATGTTGGTGTTGACTGGACATCGTGAATTTGGTAAAGCTAGATCATGACTGAAACCAATGAACGAACAAAAGGTTCGCACTCACTTTGCACACTTTGAATCAGAATATTTTGACTTGTCAGTGTCGAAAGCTCGTGATGATATTCTGAACCTAACTTTTACGTATCCACTTCTCAACAACAGCATGTATCTCGTCACTGTTCTTCTCCATGAAAGCATATGCCCATTCCCGTGAATACCAATAGTCCCCAACTCAATAAGGTCCGTCTTTGAACATCCCGCCTGTCGATAGTACGCGGCTGTACAGTGTTCATACGGCATATGGTACGATGCCTCCCCCGTGACAATAAGGATAGGTATGTCCATCAAGTTCACCAGCTTGCGTGGCGCAGGCTCTTCTGCCTGAAGTATACACTCCGTAGACAAATTATCCTTTTGAGCATGAATCTTTTGGACAAGTTCCTTTTTAGGGTCCGTCACAGGAGGATCATACGTGATAGGAACATCCCACAGGCCCCAAGGCCGAGGAAACTCTCCGCCAAACTTGAAAATCTCATCTTTGAAAGGCGGCCCAGCAGCTTCCAGCAAAACAATACTCTTTGTAAGCTCCGGTCTTATGTCAGCGATCAACGTTGGCATAAAGCTTCCTTGACTATGTCCCAGAAGAACAGCCGGCTTCCCAATCTTATCCAGTAAGGCTGCACCAGCTGCCTGAACTGAAGTCTGCTGATAGGTCGTATTATCAACAAACTCCACATTCGAGCTGTAAAACGCGTCAAACACTGGATCACCCCGAACCCCAGAGCCAGGCCATTGGGTATGGTTGATAGCCTGAGGCCAGAGCATATGCGTCTTCGAATCAGTAAACGCAACCTCAACAGCCTCGGCCGAAAGAGTGCTAAGCTTAGCAGCGCCCTGTCCAGGCATCCACGCAGATCTCCCCCGAAAAGTCTGATCAACAATGTACACCTCATAGCCCAGCTGAATAAACCTCGAGGCCCAACCAACTCCGCCGTCGGGCTTGTTGAGGAAATTCTAAACGTGGCGAAAAGATCTCAGTACACGCACGGCTTCCGAAACTTGACGGAGATTGACCTACGGTCCCTGTCTGCGCCATACCGTGAATCATAACGATAGGCGTGTCTTTCCAAGCTCCCTTTACCGGGGTGAGTTTCTCAACATACATCTGGTCCCGAAAAACATGGCCGCCGTCACCGTCATCGTCGTACCGCCCACCGACGTAGAAGAAAGATCGTGTAGCGGGTATTTCAGAGCGCACGGCATCGGAGTATTTTCCGATCGTCGCTGCGATGATGGCAGCGAGAATCGAGAACTGCATGACAAAAACAGGTAATCGGATTATGTCGTGGTTGTTGACAAGGGAGGAAATTCATTGCTTACGGCGTTGGGATCGGCACGCGTCTCCGCATCATGCGTGTTACGCGATAAGACAAGGCTGAGTGAGCCGCACCGAAACGGGGAAAAAAGGTTTGAGATCTCAGCGACAGAAGATTCCAGCGATTATCGTGGTTGGACGACATTTGGGGGTTTGCACAAAAAGCCTCTGATGTCAGCAAACACCGGTCACTTCAAATGTCTGTGTAAGATCTTTATTTCTCATCTCACCCCGAAGCCCAGCGACAGCATTACCAATCTGACCATGAATACACCCTCTTCTCAATTGAGGCCCATTATCTGTCGCCGGGACCTGATAAAAAAAAACTCTTATCTTGTTCTTATTCTTGGGCGGTTGCACAGCTTACATGGCGTAATCAAGCACGTCAAACCAGTTACTGCTGATTGCTTCCTTTGTGCCGTATCTACGTCGTGAAACCGCTTTTCAGGTATGGCTTTTTCCAAGACAAATACGGGCTTGCTTTTGGAGTAACGTGACATCATTTCACCAGAAGATTCCAGCAAAAACAGTCCCTGAATCAGGGACTCGTCGCTTTGCTCGTATTCCTGTCAAACCAAGATCTTGGCACCGTAACCACGTAACTCTCCGCTGGTCTCTTATTTTTTACAAAAGAAGATCTATCATGTCTCATCTAAGTCTTATGCAGCTGATTTCCGTTCCGATTGGTGGCAGACGGGTAGGTATCTAGGCGGCCGAGGTCCGGAGTAAGATGGAGTCTTGAAGATGTCCGGACTCCGTGGCCTTCGGCCGGTGCCTTTTCCATTAGAAGTCCTACATACGCAGGCAGCCTTTCCCGTTGAAGGCATATCTAATATGGCTGACAGCTGGGACCGGAGTAACCTCCGGTCCATTTTAACTCTGAAGCCTACCTTGAGTGTTTATGTCACGTCTATACTGATCTCAAAACATTGCCACGTTACTATTCCGCTCGAATCTGAAACTGCAGTACTTGGAGAAATAAATCCTAAAGGATCGAGATACATGATGATTCAGGGCTTGTTGAAGTATACACGGTAGCAAAGGATATGGAGGAGCCTCCAATAATACGACTGGTCAGAGCAGATAGTATAATGGTCATAAATCCTTTGTAATAGGCAAAAGGTTGTCAGCCAGCCGCTTACCGTCCTACCACGCCGACATGACGGGCTTAGGCTAGACTACAGATGGCGTCTATTTCCCAACCCTCACACTCACGCGGCTCCCAATGACCCCTCGGCAAAAAAAGGAAAAGCAACCACAGGGCTTCATATATGTATCAAACAACAAACTCAAAACCCCAAACCACAAGCCAAGCACCTCGCAAATCTCTAACAAAACCATGTCCGAGACTCGGTCCGCTAAGCCCGTCCGGCTGCGCCTCGCTTGCGACGCTTGTACGACAGCCAAAGTCCGCTGCAGCAGGACTCACCCCTGCGAGCGCTGCGAGGACAACGGGCAGGCGAAGGAGTGCTGCTACAGTGCTTCGCGACGACATGGCAGACGGGCGCGACAGAGGAAGAATGGAGCACAGGATGGGAGTCTTACGACGCAGTTTACGAATGCGTGGGAGGACTACAGTACATACTCGGCTGGTGATCTTGAGATGCTGGATAGTTGGGCGTCACGCAGTGTCGACGTCACTGTTGACTTTGACGATGGGAACGGTATATCTTGGGTTGATCCGTGGAGGTCTTTGGGGTTTGTGTCGGATACTACTGCGTCTCAGTCGAGTGGGATGGTATCACCTGATTTGAGTTTATCGACGGAGCCGGTATCGTCGATCAGACAGGCGGAACCAACAGCTATGCAGGGTGCAAAGCACTCTCACGACTGTGAGGCCCTTGCTCTCAAATTACTGAGATCATTACACTGCAACACCAGCACAGACCAAAACAGCTGCAAATCCTCCCCCGTTCCCCCAAAACAAACGTGTTCAACACCATCCATCGACACAGTCCTGTCCGTCAACAAAGCCGCTCTCACAAACCTCATTCCCCTCCTCAAATGTCACTGCGCACGAAACCCCCATATCGCAATGCTACACAGCGCAATCTTATCAAAGGTTATTTTCTGGTACAGAGTAGCAGTCACAGCACGTTATCACACCGACGGAGTGGAACTACGGCCTATGAAGATCCAGCTTGGGATGTTGGATCTTGACGATGAGGATCAAGCTACACTGCAAAGGACTGTGGTTTTGAGGGAGCTCAGAAAGGCGGAGAAGGTTATGGAGACTTTTGATTCTTTGGCTGGAGGGGATGATGGCGGGTTGAATTGGCATGTTGTTGCTGTGAGGAATATGAGAGAGGAGTTGCAGGGAATTATTCAGAAGATCAAGAAAGGTCAGGGAGAGCTGGTGTAAACTTTCTGGTTCTTTGCATCGCGTAAGCTGTATATTAAAGGCTTAATTGTTTGGTTTACGTCATTCTTTTGGGGTTCCAAGGAGGTCATTAGATATGTAGCTCAGCAACTTGCTAACCATACTGTAACTATCATTTGAATTCACTACGACTTTAATCTCGCCGATCTCGCCCTCATTAATATTGAAAACGTTGGTGTTTTCAGTGAGGGTATATTCAGTAAGCCCTTAAGCCTCACTGTCGTCATGAGGTGCAACGCGAAGCAAGTTGACGCCAGCCCTTTACCAGCCCGAACGCCGAACTGTGCGTGGCGCCACAACGTCCGCGGTCTATTCCGTTGGTGTAATACTTCTCACTATTGCAGTTGCAAGAGATTACGTCTAATAAGACTACATGTATTTGACACTTGATATTCCATGTAATTCTGTATCATGTGATACAACATGGCTCCAGGTGAGTACCCCCTCTTCCAGTCTATTTTCGCGGTTTCAAAGTCACATCAAATACGAATACAGCATCTATAGTCTCTGGTATAAGATTTGCTGGCAGTTGCGGACGCATAAATGCCTGGAATTCGGAAGCCGAAGCATACCTGACGGAATGCCTATCATGTCTTACGTTTCAGCAGAACAACAGCATGGACATCGTGACACTTATCAAGATGCTGATGCATAAATATTGAAGCAGATATCCGGTCCAGACCTTGATTTCTACCCGCTCTACATACGCCAGGTGCCAGGGTTACTGGATTGGGAAAATATCTGTTGTTTCCAGCGTTGTCCGAGTGAGGAAACATCCTGCGGCAGATGTACCTGTGCCCTCTTTTACCAAGACTGATGTGAGCCTGATAAGGCTAGACTCTGTGATGTACACCTATCATAATTATCAAGCTTTGACAAATTGTGTAGTAGCTTATTGACAGCGCCCTTGCACATGTGCCGAATTTAACGGTTCCAAACTACATTACATTTCTCTTTTTTAGCCCTGTTTTTCTTTCCTTTTTTATCTCCGGGCCCATATAGGAAAAAAGGGCATTTGATCCCTGTTTCGGCCTCGCTTTTCAACCCAGTCGCGAGAAGTGTTGGTCGTCCTGCATAGAGCGGGGCACTCACTCATCAGGCACGCATCAAGTTACACAGACACAAAATCGGCAAGGAACAGTCCCGGACTCCGAGACAATTTCCCGTCCATGATTCACTGGATATTCTGTCATTATGAGGGGCCATTCTGAGTGGTTGGTCGATCAAACAGTGCCATGGTTGGAGGCGGGGACTAACACCATGACAATAGGACTTAGCTCAAGCCATGTAAGCCATGTTTGCTTGAGCAATACCACCCAAGACATAAAAGGCGTATCTACGTTGCTCAGCGAACAACTCTTCTCCTCTTCACCCTCTGCCAACAACCCCTCACTCTCTCATATAAACAACACAACTCAGGTCAAAATGGCTTCACTTGGAAAATACGTCTCCAAGCTCGCAGGATCGCGCGTCCTCGTCATCGGCGGTTCATCAGGAATCGGCTTCGGCGTCGCAGAAGCAGCGATTCAAAACGGCGCCTCTTCTGTTTTCATCTCCTCATCTTCCCAGACAAAGATCTCCAGCGCCATTGAGCGCCTCAAAGAGAACAACCAATCTGCCAAGGCTCAACTTCACGGCTTTCCCTGCAACTTGGGTTCACCTGACACACTGACCTCAGAGGTTGAGAACCTTTTCACCGAGGTCGCCAAGTCTGGAAAACTAGACCATGTTGTCTTCACGGCTGGCGACAAGCTTGCTGTTGGGAAACTTGAGGATTTTACACTCGATGCTATTCGTCAAGCTGGCACTGTGCGTTTCTTCGCACCACTTGTTGTCGCGCAGCAACTCCGCAAGCACTTGAACGAAAGCGGTTCATCATCATTCACCGTCGCTACTGGTGGTGCAACAGAGCATGTTTCCAAGGATTGGTCCATCATGTACTCTTACCTCTCTGGACTTCGCGGCATGATCCGTGGATTGGCTGTTGATCTTGCACCGATTCGCGTCAATGCTGTTG
The DNA here is from genome assembly GCA_013755755.1 of Fusarium sp. NRRL 25184. NCBI lineage: Eukaryota > Fungi > Ascomycota > Sordariomycetes > Hypocreales > Nectriaceae > Fusarium > Fusarium sp. NRRL 25184. The sequence goes on along the minus strand of JABSSZ010000146.1, from coordinate 23,919 downwards.
CGCAGGGCCCAACAGACACTGAGATCTGGAGCTACGTCAAGGAGATGGGGTATTGGGATAATGTGACTGGTCATTTGAAGGGACGAATGACGACTGGGGAGATTGGAAAGGTTGAGGATGTTGTGGAGGCGTATTTGTACTTGATGAAGAACAAGAATACTTCTGGTAGTGTTGTTGAGACTACGGGAGGAACATTGCTGTCGTAGATGGCAGAGGCGGGGTTGTAGGGTAATTGATACCAAAACACCATGAAATATCACAAGACATGACAACCTCACTGTCAAATTCGCTTCAATTGTGAAAGTCGTCCATATTATCGCCCTGAGTTTCAATTGTTAAGCGATACAAATTCATTTCATTCTACCCAGCTGTCAGTGATAGTGTAAACAGCATCAGCAGCATAAACAGCGACCCTAGCTTGAGATGCAACGGCTCTTCAACAAGCGAGCTCCACTTGAGTATGTGAGATAAGACGGTAGACAGCACAAACCGAGTGCAGTAGAGATTGCATTTACCCGCGACGGGAATTAAAGCATAAGCAGCCTCACCTAGAATAAGCTCGTAAATGCTGTGAGACGTTTCACGTCAAGATTCATTGGCTGTATAATTCTCGCGTCTCGGCACTAAAACCGCTTCTCGTACACTGTGAAGCTACGCCTCTTTCGGCCTCTCGCTGTTGACATTCGCTGTTCGGATTTTAGCCCCTCAAGCTCCGACCGTGTAAGTCGTGCAACACAATCGCGACGCAATGTGATGAAATGAATGAGGTTTCATCGATGCCTAACAATTCGAAGTATTTGGTGAGGAAAGATGTCTGGCGAATTATCTCATCGCAATGTTTTCCCACTTGCGCAATCGTGGCTCTCCCCATCGCCTTCAGGCACTCTCATCGCAAATCAGAGCCGTCAGCACCATGAAAGAAGCGATCGTGTCGCGCTGACCAAAAGTCCATATCGTTGACAGTGAGATTCCACGACCGGCACCTGGGCAAGTAGTTGTCAAGATTGCATACGCTGGTAGCAACCCCAAGGATTGGTGAGCACCCCAACTACCCTCATCTACACTCGGACTGACGCTATGGGAGGAAACGACCTGAGTATTGGGGAAGCAAAGCCACCATAAACCAGGGGGATGACCACGCTGGAGTAGTTCATGAGGTTGGCGAGGGAGTCTCTGACTTCAAGATCGGTGATCGCGTCGCTGCGATGCATGAGGGGAAACAGCCTGGCGGGAGTTACGCTGAGTATGGTGTAAGCTGGGCATACACCACCATTCATCTACCTGATCACACTTCATTCCAAGGTAAGAATCGGGGTGCTTGTTATGTGTCTAATAGCTGACACTATGGTTGCAGAGGGTGCGGCCATACCCTTCGCTGCATTCACCGCAGCTTGTGCGCTCTACGCAAAGCTCAATCTCCCACACCCAACGCATCCAATCTCCGACAATCAAAAGCTGCCTCTTGTGATTTGGGGCGCTTCATCAGCTGTTGGATCATACGCGGTACAACTGGCCAGGAAGTCCAACATCCATCCTCTCATCTGCATCGCTGGTCGTGCGCAAGAGCACGTGGAGATAATGATTGACAGATCCAAGGGCGACACAGTCATTGACTACAGAAAAGGGCGCGCGGCCGTCGCGCAAGAGATCAAGGCTAGTCTCAAAGGTGAAAAGCTAGAGTACGCCTTTGACGCTGTGTCGGAGATGGGTTCCTACCAGACTATTTGCGACGTTCTTGACCATCAAACTGGAAAGATCACTCTCATCATCCCCGCACAGAGCTATTCTGATATCCCAAAGACCATTGAGAAGTCAGTCACTACGGTTGCTAGTGTACATGAAGATCTGAAGGAATTCGCCCGGGACTTTTCGATATATTTCGGCAGAGGGCTCCAGGATGGCTGGTTCAAGGCGCATCCGCAAGCGGTTGTGCCTGGGGGCTTGAAAGGGATAGAGAAGGGCTTGACAGACTTGAAGAGAGGAAAGGTTAGTGCGGTGAAGTATGTCTACAAGATAGCGGATACGCCAGGAATCGATTCTCCATGAGAAGAAGTATTTACGGACACGATGTAGATAGAGTAGTCATACAGACAAGAGTAACATTTTTGAACATAATAGAGATTTGAGAGTTTCCACAGTATTTCTCAAATAAAGCGCCCCTCCAGCGTCTGTGCCTGATTCTCTCACGCAAGGAACGGAGGTCCTCAATGCAGCTCCCTCTCACTACATCAGCGGCGCGCCAGTTTGCAAGAGATCAGTCTAGCAACCTGATTCCCGGAGCTCGGTAGCCGTGAATAAAGAGGTGTAGATAGGATGCCGTTACGGAACGGATCGATCCATGGTGCCGATAACAACGGAGTCCCAGCGCCACGGCCGTTGCACAGACACAAAGGTGTAGCCAAATTGGGATTCGGACCCCGAAAAAAAGAACAACCTCCCGTCCGTATAATCGACGTCGCATTATCTATCTACCTCTATGATGCTTTTAAGATAATAAGCACAGTCATGGTGTCATCGATCCGGAGTGTCGATACTGGATTACAACCACGAGCCAAGTCGGATCAACTTTGACGTCCGTAGGCCGGACCGTATGCCAAGGCACTCAAATGAGACTGCGAAGTAATTGAGACTGCATGGGGATTGATTCGGGATCCATTTCGGGGACTGAGGCTGTACACACACAGCTCAAGACTGTGGCGTTGTTGACAATAGGATGCCAAGAACACCAAGCATCGCCGGTCTACTTGGCTTCAAATAGAGGACTCGTCACATAATCTGGCAAGAAGATCACCTTCTCGCAGTCTTTGTAGACTAACCTATTTCCGCTTCATCTTTGTCAACTCAATTCAATTGGAAATCATGGCAAGCACACAGACAAACGACACTCACCCCATTGTGGTTGACAAGCCCGATGAGAAGCTTAACGGCACTCTCAACAGTGATCACCAAGAATATCCAACCTTTTCCCAAGAAAGGCTCGATGACTCCATCAAACGAGGTATCGACCTCCAAGTCTTTCGCTACCCCTCCACCGGCATCAACGTCCTCATCGCAGGCGCCGGTCTAGGCGGAATCACATGCGCCCTTGAATGCTGGCGCAAAGGACACAACGTCCGCATTATCGACCGCAGTCCCAGTGCGGTCTGGACAGGCGACAATGTTCAAATCCAGCCCAGCGCAATTCTTCTTCTGCGCCATTGGCCTGACATGGGTTATGAGATTGAGGAGAACCAGTACGACGTCGACATGTCTTACTATAGACAGACCGGCGAGCGCATCTGGGGTCCCGCACCGCCCATGTTCAACGATCCAGAGCATTTACCTGGCCGTCGTGGCTTTCCCTCTGTCAATGCTCATTCGCGTATTAAGCTGTACCGCGCGTTCTTGAAACAGGCGGAGCGCGTGGGTATTCATGTTGAGTGGGGATGCAAGGTCGTTGAGTACTGGGAGGATATTGAAGGTTGTGCCGGGGGCGTTGTCCTAGAGAATGGGGAGAAGAGAACAGCTGATATTGTCGTTGCTTCTGATGGGTTGCGGACAAAGAGTAATACTGTCGTTCCTGGTATGCCGGATCAGTTGGCGACGAGTGGAAAAGCGATTTATCGTGCGGGTTATCCTGTTGAGCATGCGCTTAAGGACCCCAAGGTTAGGGAGATGTGGAACTTTAAGCCTGGCGATAAGCCAATTTGGCAGTTCTGGCTTGGGTGAGTTGACTGAAGTCGATGAGAGAGGTTATACTGACGGTAGCAGAAATGGTTCCCACAACATGATGTGTTTGACTCACGATCTTGCTTTCTGGAGCTTCATCCATTCCGTAAGTCGCCTACCCCCAATTCTGGACAAACCACTAACAGACCCCCAAGCACGCTGAGTCTGCCAGTGAGTCCTGGATCCCAGACATTGATCCAGCAGAAGTAATCACCGAGATGGAAAAGAACGACGCTGTCCACCCCGCCATCGCAGCCTTGATCCGCACCGCCCCCAAAGGCTCCGTCGTGAACTGGCAGCTCAAATTCCGCGATCCCCATGAACAATGGACATCTCCCGGCGGCCGCGTCGTCCAGCTCGGCGACGCAGCGCACGCATTCCTGCCCACATCCGGCAACGGCGCAACGCAAGCCATAGAAGACGGCGTGACCCTCGCAACATGTCTGCAACTCGCCGGTAGATCCCAAGCCGCCAATGCTACAAAAGTGTACAACAAGTTACGCTTTCAGCGAGTCAGCTGTGGGCAGAAAATGGGGTTTGTGAACCAGCAGCTCAAGCAGCACACGGATTGGGATGCGATCATGAAGAATCCAGCGCTGATTAGATCGCGATATCCCAAGTGGGTGTGGTCGCATGATCCGGAGGCGTATGCGTATGAGAAGTTTGCTGAAGCGCTGACGCATGTTGTCAGTGGGGGACGGGTTCCGTTGGTCAATACGAATTTTCCAAAGGGGCATAAGTATAGACATTGGACTATGAAGGAGGTGCAGGAGCAGATCAAGGCGGGACAGAAGCTGGAGGATCTTCAGGATGGGGATTGGTCCTAGATTTGTACGAGTGATGGTAGATAGGATGAAGACTGTCAATTGAGTGTGCTTACGTATTGCGAAGTATTAATCAAGATGTCGGTGATAATTCTGGTACCTTCAATATTAGGGTTAACAGGCGATCTCACGATAGTGACGATAACTTGGGATCATGAACGTTGTCGATCAGCCAAAAATATTCTTATGGAAGAACTAACTAACTTTCCATATCATCGAAAAACGAAGAAGACATACGTAATGCAGCATCTGAGAGTCGGTGGTCAAGGAGACAGCGGCCCTCAAAGTTAACCGCCGTTACATCTCCACAACATCATGGCAAGTATCACTAGCACGCAAGGAAGCACATGTCTGCAAATCAAGACAGCTCTTTTTAAGGTCCTATCTAAGATCTCATCTAAAACCAATCCGCCTGATCCGGGGACTCATCGAGCTTAGCCTCAATCACCGACAGCTCACTCCCAGCAGGTCTCTCAATCGCCTGTATTTTCAATCTCGGATCAGCCTTGGTAAGCAGGGAATTCCACTCCCCAACCTCCCGCTCCTGTGCATTGAAGCACTGTATCATGGTGAGATCCTTCTGTCTAAGCGCTGCTTCAAAGGTCACAGACCCAGAACCGGGCTTTGGCAACACCATGTCCATGATCAGTAAGCGACTGGATGGACCCATTGCTGCGACGATGCCTTGAAGTATCTTGATGGCATCAGCGTCGGGCCAATCGTGAAGAATGGTACGCAAGAGGTAAACGTCAGCGTTCTTGATCGGCTGGGGAGTGAAGAAGTCGTAGGCCTTGATCTCAATACGAGACTTGATGTCTGATGGTAAGTCAGACAGGCGAGTCTTGGCGTTCTCAATGGGTTCCGGGAGGTCTTCAATGACGAGATTGAGTAACGGGAATGCCGTCGCCAGCATTATGGCTGTTGAGCCACTGCTTCCGCCAATCTGTACACCATCAGCATGAAGTCGCCAGAACATTGAGATGGGAACTTACATCAACGACTTGCGCTTGTCCCAAAGCCTTCCAGTCAAAAGCATTCAGCAAATGCTCGACATTAGACCCAGTATGCGACACAGCACGGCTCTTCATGTAGGCCTGAAATCCTTCATTCAGATCAGGCCGCGTCTTCAAGTGCTCAAAGAACGACAGCTCAGTGTCATGAACAATATTATAAGCCGTTTCATTAGTCGCAGACGTATCGCCCCATTTCTCCGTAGCTTGGATCAAGCCAGTCATGAGAGGAACAGTCTGATTGAAGATATGAAGAAGCTGTGTCTTCATATGAACATCCGTAACAAACTGCGCAGAAAGAGTACTGTGAGAAAGCTTGCCATCTTTGGTCTCGCAGAGTAAACTTGTAGTCATCGCCATGCGCGCTACAGACTGCAGCTTTGACAGCGGGACTTGAGCCGTGGTGGCGACATCAGAGTAGGCGATAGAGTCTGGGGGCTGGGGAATCTTGGAGAGGATATCGAAGTGGCAAAGCCAGGCGATGCAGTGATACTGCTGTTGCTGCGCGACTAGCTCAGTGAGGAAGCTGTGGGGATCATGCACGAGGTGTTTGACCTGCGTAGCATGTTCAATGACAGCGTCTCTACCCGTCTTGTCCATCTTGCATTCGATCTTTACTGCTAGTGAAAGTGTAGAACATTCATGCGATAGGATCAAGCTTTATGAGAGAGATGACGAGATCAGGCGGCGTCCGAAGTCCTTGGTCGCCGTGAAGTTCCCGAGCTGAACCGACCTAGTTCCCGAGACTCGGACGCCGTCTTGTAAGGCTTGATATAGGAACATGGCTGATATTCTGTACAACATTAGCGGTAATATGTCTGTTTTGGGTCAGACGTGCATTATCTGGACACGATGAGGCTCAGTGTCGGGAATGAAATCTCTTTGTTGACGTCGGCAACGGGGGCCGTGATGACGGCATTCAGGAGATTGAGAATCAGATATGCCGGACTCCGAGTGAGATAATGAAAATCTCTGATAGAAGATGACGGTGAAGTAAGGACAGTAGAAAGAATTAGAGTGATATGAAGGTAGATAAAAGAGGGATCGTCTCAGCAACAGTCAAGAGAGAAGTAGCCATAGACAGAACATCATAGACTTTCAACCAAAAACATCAACAAGATTCAACACCTTTGTCATGGCATCCCACATGAAGCTGTATCTCTTCGGAGACCAAACCTTTGAGGTCCAACCTCACTTACAGCACCTCCTGCAGAAGCGCGACAATCTCTTTCTTCACGAGTTTCTGAACCAGAGCTACAATGCCCTTCGCGCTGAGCTCTTCAAGATCCCGTATACTATCAGAAAGGACCTTCCGAGGTTTACGTGCCAGGAGGATCTTCTTCTCTGGGATCAGAGTGGACCGCGATGTGTGGCGCTTGATATGGCAATGACGACTTTGTATCAGCTTGGTACGTTCATTAGGTAAGTCACCGACGCTTCAATTGTGCTTGGAAGAGTGTTAACAGTGTGTAGTCAAGCGGGCATCTCTTCGTATGATGCGCAGAATACGAGGGTTGTTGGTCTTTGTACTGGCGCTTTCGCGGCTGCGGCTGTTAGTTGCAGTAGCTTTACGGCAGATCTGATCCCTATGGCTGTTTCGTCCGTCGTCGCAGCTTTCAGAACAGGTCTTCTCGTTACTGATACAGCTCGACGAGTCGATCCAAGCCAAGAGCTGAACAGGAGCTGGGCTCTTCTTGTCCCGGGTCAAAAGGCAGCAGAGGCCTTCCAGGAGTTCTGGGATGCCAACGTAAGTGACGCCGTACCGTACACTGAGACAACAATTGGATACTAATGTTATAATATTCTAGGATGGCGGCGTCTTGACTAATATGCCTTATATCAGTGCCTATGCACCAAATGGCATCACTGTTAGCGGCCCGCCTCAGCGTCTTGGCGATCTGGCGGCTTATCTTGCTTCAAAGAGCATCACGTCCAAACCCATTCCCATCTATGGCGCTTACCACGCACCACATCTGTACTCTCAGACTGACGCTCGGCGGATCGTTGATGGCTTGATACTCAACAAGGCAGTGTCGCCATCTGAACAGATACCTCTTCTCTCTAGCACGGGTTCCAAGCCTGAAGAGCGAAGCTTCGCGACACTCTTGGAAGATGCCATCGCTCAGGCTCTGCTTTATCCTCTCCGCTGGAGCTCGATCTTTGATGATGTACAAGTAGCCCTTGAAACTACAGGATCTGAGCAGTTTAGTATTCAGTCAATTGGTTCCAATGCCGAGCATTTGATCTACACTGCTCTCAAGAAGACGTCGCTTCGTTATCTCGTTCCAGAGACAACCGTTCCCAGCCAACCAACTAGTGTCCCAAGCGTCCCCGACGCCGGCACAAACAAGCCAAAGCTTGCCATCGTCGCCATGTCCGGTCGCTTTCCTGGTGCAAAGGACAACGAAGCCTACTGGGATCTTCTCTACAAAGGTCTCGACGTCCACAAGCCCGTCCCGAGTCTTCGCTGGGATCAGCAAACACACGTCGACCCTACCGGCGCAGGAAAGAACACGAGCGCGACACCGTTTGGTTGCTGGCTAGATGACCCCTCAGGGTTCGACGCTCGCTTCTTTAATATTTCTCCCCGTGAAGCTCCTCAGATTGATCCCGCGCAGAGGTTGGCGCTCATGACAGCCTACGAGGCGATTGAACAAGCCGGTATCGTTCCGGATGCCACGCCGTCAACTCGGCCTGATCGTGTTGGTATCTTTTATGGTGTCACCAGTAATGACTGGATGGAAACGAACAGTGCCCAGAACATCGACACGTACTACATCCCCGGCGGAAACAGAGCTTTCATCCCCGGCCGCATCAACTATTTCTTCAAGTTCAGCGGGCCCAGCTACGCCGTCGACACAGCGTGTTCATCATCTCTAGCTGGTATCCATCTAGCATGCAACGCCCTCTGGCAAGGCGACGTCGACACTGCCATCGCGGGCGGTACGAATGTCTTGACTAATCCTGACTACCACGCTGGTCTTGACAGGGGACACTTTCTCTCGCGCACAGGCAACTGCAAGACCTTTGACGACGGAGCCGATGGGTATTGTCGAGGTGAAGGTGTAGCGACTATTATCATCAAGAGGCTTGATGATGCGATTGCGGAGAATGATCCGATCTTGGGTGTTGTTCTCGGTGCGTATACGAATCATTCTGCTGAGTCGGAGTCGATTACGCGTCCGCATGTTGGTGCGCAGCGGGTTATCTTTAACAAGATTTTGAATGAGGCTGCTGTCGATCCTTATTCTGTCAGCTACGTTGAGATGCACGGAACGTAAGTCAACTCCCTATTTATATTTTGCTTCAAGTACTGATCGGATGCACAGCGGTACACAAGCTGGCGATGCTACCGAAATGTCTAGTGTCCTCGAGACTTTTGCACCTCCTCTAGCAGACGGCAAAGTCGCACGAACAGACTCCCAGAAGCTCTACATCGGCTCAGCAAAAGCAAACATCGGCCACGGTGAAGCCGCCTCTGGTGTCTGCAGTGTGATCAAGGTCCTTCAAATGCTAAAGAAGGACACCATCGTTCCGCACTGCGGTATCAAGAACAAGATCAACCATCGCTTCCCCACTGATCTCGATCAGCGAAACGTCCGCATTGCTTTGGAGCCGACGCAATGGAAGAAGGGCACAGAGACTAACCCCAGACGTGTCTTTGTCAACAACTTCAGTGCTGCGGGCGGTAACTCTGCACTGTTGATCCAGGACGCACCACCAAGAAAGCAACTTATTGCCAGCAATGACTCTCGCGTGCAATTACCCATCGCCATCACTGCAAAGAGTGGTGTGTCTCTCCAAGGAAACATGCGCTCAATGCTCAAGTTCCTCAGCACAAACTCACACATCTCCCTCGCCGAGCTCTCCTACACCACCACAGCTCGTCGCATCCACCACCAACACCGCGTTCTTGTCCCCGGCGCTACCCCCGAAGAAATCTGCTCCAAGATCGAAACAGCTCTCCAGAGCAACACTGGCGTCACGCGACCCAAGGCTGCACCAAAAGTAGTCTTCACTTTCACAGGCCAAGGAGCTCAGTACCCAGGCATGGGAAAGCAGCTCTTTGAGGAGAATGAGTTTGTGCGCAATGAGCTTCTTTCACTTGATCAGATTGCTCAGAACCTGGGATTCCCTTCGGTGCTTCCATTCATTCAATCTGATGAGCCTGACGTTAGCAAGTTTGCGCCTTCGCTTGTCCAACTTGCTAGTGTTTGTCTCCAGATCACGCTGAGCAAACTCTGGGCTTCGTGGGGAATCAATCCAACTGCTGTTGTGGGCCACAGTCTTGGAGAGTATGCTGCTCTCAACGTCGCTGGAGTTCTGTCTGACACTGACACGCTCTTCCTTGTTGGTGGTCGAGCTCAGCTTCTTGAGCAGAAGTGTACTCGCGGTACTCACGCAATGCTTGTGGTGAAGGGATCCCAGACAGAGATTGCCGAAGCTCTGAAGGGACAAGAGTATGAGACGGCTTGCATCAACTCTCCCATCGAGACAGTCCTTGCTGGTCCGAATGAGCAGATCGCCAAGGTCAAGGAACAGCTCACGGCGGCCAGCTTCAAGACCACTCTTCTCAAGGTCCCTTACGCTTTCCACTCATCTCAGTTGGAGCCAGTGGTATCGGAAATCGAGAAGCTAGCCAGAAAAGTGACCTTCTCTGAACCCAGGATTCCTGTTCTGTGTCCTTTGGAAGGTACTGTCATCGAGAATGAGAACCCTTTCAATGCCTCGTATCTCGCCAGACACTCCCGACAGCCTGTCAATATGCTCACCGCACTGAAAACTGCTTTCCGCGACGGCTATCTCAGCGATCGCTCCATGGTGCTTGAAGTTGGCCCTCACCCGGCTGTTTCTGGTATGGTCAAGCCCACCCTTGGCCAGCAGATCACATGTATCGCCTCTCTCCAGCGCAGCCGAGCACCCTGGGACATGCTTTCCGCAGCGCTCAAGAGTCTCTACGACGCTGGAGCCAGCATCAACTGGGCGGATTACCAGAGCAACTTCCCCGGAGCACACACAGTCGTCGATCTTCCAGCTTATAGCTGGGATCTCAAGGAGTACTGGATTCAGTACGTCAACGACTGGACGCTGCGAAAGGGCGATCTTCCTTTGGTCATCAACAGTGTGTCCAAGCTTGAGAGCACTACTATTCATAGTGTTGTGGAGGAGAGTGGTGATTCCAAGAAGACTCATATTGTTGTTGAGGCTGATATTGCTCGCAAGGACTTGAGTCCGCTGGTGCAAGGACACGAGGTTGACGGGATCCCTCTCTGCACTCCATCTGTCTATGCCGATATTGCATTGACTTTGGGTAAGTATCTGCTTGAGAGGTATCAGCCACAGAAGAAGGATGATATGGTTGTTGTCTCAGACATGACTGTCTCAAAGGCTTTGATCCTTCGTGGTGATGGATCTCGCCAGCCTATCCAGGCTCACGCTGAGGCAGACTGGTCATCTCAATCAGTCTCAATCAAGTTCATGTCTTTCGATGTAAGTATCTGTTTATCGTTCCATATCAGTCGCATACTGACAACCTGAAAGAATAAGGGCAACCTGCAAGAGCACTCCGCCTGTGTAGCCCGCTTCAAAGATCGAAGTCATCAAGACGCCCTCCAAAGCGAAGCCCGCGCCACCAAGCAGAAGATGCAGAATCTCCGCAACCAAATCACCACCGGTGAAAGCGCACGCTTCAATCGCCCCATGGCATACCGCATGATCCGTCCCCTCGCACGTTTCCACGACGACTACCGTGCAATCGACGAAGTAGTCCTCAACAGTGAAACCCTCGAAGCCTCTAGCAAGATCAGCTTCGGCACCGTCAAGCGCGATGGTGACTTCCACACTCACCCCGCGGTGATCGACGCTCTTACTCAGTCCTGTGGCTTTGCTATGAACTGCAATGATCACACTGACATTGACGTCGATGTTTACATGAATCATGGCTGGGGATCTCTTGAGATGTTTGAGCCTCTTGACTTTGAGAAGGAGTACACTACTTATACTCAAATGCGTGCTGGGGAGGATAAGCTTTGGTATGGTGATGTGACGATCTTTGACCAAGATAGAGTCGTCGCTTTCTTTGGTCAGATCGCGATCCAAGGTGTTCCGCGAAGAGTCCTGAAGGTTATCCTCTCAATCGAGAGCGGCAAGAAGGGCCAACCTCAGCGCCAGACTCAAGACAAGCCCAGAAACACTCCCTCGCAACCTAAGGATTCCGCCCCCAAGTCAACACAGAACAAACCGGCTGCTAAGGTAGAACCACCAAAGTTCTCCACGGCAATCCGCATCATCTCAGAAGAAAGCGGAGTCGACGTCTCAGATTTCACCGACGGCACAACCTTCTCAGACGTCGGTATCGACTCCCTCCTCGGTCTCACCATCTCCGCTCGCTTCCAGGAAGAACTGGACATTGATCTTGACTTCAACGCTCTCTTCTTCGAACACCCCACCGTCAAAGATCTACGAGCCTTCCTCGGCGCAGACGAAGATGTCTCTGGAAGTTCATACTCTGCGGCTAGCGACTCAGGTCGTGACACGACTACCACTGGAAGTGCTACTCCAGAGCTCCAAGAAGAGTTTGCTGAATCAGCTGAAGTTGAGTTTGAGCGCGCTCTTCAGATTATCTCTGAGGAAAGCGGTGTCGCAAAATCTGATTTAGATGATGAGACGAATTTTGCGGATTGTGGTGTTGATTCTCTTCTGTCGCTTGTTATTGCGAGTCGGTTCCAGGATACTTTTGGTCTGGACATCGCGCATGAGCAGTTGTTCATGGAGTGTCAGACTGTTGGTGATCTCAAGACTATGCTGGCACGAGAGATGGGTCTGGCTACTCCGGTTCCTAAACCCGCTGCCATTCCTGCGCCTGTTGTCTCTGAGGCAGTCGCGCAAGAAACAGTCATCACCCACTCGAACCTCGCCGAGCGAGAACGAGCAATCACTGAGCTTGTCAACAAGTACACCGCTGGCTTTAAAGCTCCCACTTCTAACCTCGAGGGTCCTCCTCTCGGCAAGAACGAAAGCGTGGTCCTCGTCACAGGCGCATCAGGCGGCTTGGGGAGCCATCTCGTCTATGCCCTCGCGCAACTCGAACAAGTTCGTACTATCGTGTGTCTCAACCGCCTCAACAGAGAAGACCCAACAATACGCCAGTACAAGGCTATGAGAGACAAGGGTATCCGCTTCCCGGAGCATCTCAAGTCCAAGGTGCGCATCTTCCAGGCTGATACCTCGAAGCCTAAGCTTGGAGTTGAGGATAGTGAATACGCGTCTTTGATTCAGTCTGTTACGCACATCATTCACAATGCCTGGCCCATGAGTGCGAAGCGTCCTCTCTCGGGCTTCGAATCGCAGTTCCAGGTCTTCCGCAATCTTCTTGATCTGGGACGTGAGTGTGCTTCGAGTCGTCCCGCAGACTTCAAGTTCAGCTTCCAGATGATTTCGTCAATTGGCGTCGTTGGACAGTGGGGTCTGGCTGCTGGTCAGACTGGAAAGATTGTTGTTCCTGAGGAGAGAACTACCATTGACTCACTGCTCGGTAACGGGTACGCTGAAGCGAAATGGGGTTGCGAGAGGATGCTTGATGAGACTCTCCACAAGTTCACTGACCGGTTCCGTCCCATGGTTGTGCGTCTTGGTCAGATTGCTGGGTCCAAGACGAGCGGTTACTGGAACCCAATGGAACACTTCGGCTTCCTCATAAAATCCTCTCAGACTCTAAATGCTCTTCCTGACGTCGACGGCAATCTCAACTGGACCCCAGTCAACGACATCGCCGACACTCTGACCGATCTCATCCTCTCCGACCGCAACCCTTACCCAATCTACCATATCGACAACCCCATCGGGCAACAATGGCGCGACGTCAACAACATCCTCTCCGACGCCCTTCGCATTCCCAATAAAGTCCCTTTCAAACAATGGCTCGAAATGGTGCGCAAAGCTCCTCAGCAGGACAACCCCGCTGCTCTGCTCGCAGACTTCCTCGAAGATACATACCTCCGCATGGCCTGCGGTGGTCTTGTTCTCGATGTGAAACATTCGCTTGAGCACTCCAAGTCTTTGTCGGCGGTTGGGCCTGTATCGGAGACCGTGGTGAGGAAGTACATTCATATCTGGAAGGAGATCGGGTTCTTGAAGACCACGGCGGAGGACAAGGCTGGGTTTGAGGCTGAGAGGGCGAGACTTTGGGGACCTAGAGTGTAGGATTGATCGTTGTATATATGGTTGAGTTAGAGTTTCTTTTATGGTTAAGTTAGATTGAACTTTTTTTTATACACATATATAGATATTTAGCATCAAGGTCAATTCACCGCAATCGTCTTGCGCTTTGGTGTTCAGGCCTAATGGATTTTACATGGAGATTCTGCTAGGTTTATCCTGAACCACCATAAACGGACCCCAAGCGCCAGGAATTATCTCAAAGCTTTCTAAATACTTTGCTGACTTATGATGGAAGAAGCGTAACCCTCGCAACATGTCTCCAGCTCGGCGGGAAGTCCACCTCGATGAACCCGGAGAGACAGTTCCACTCCTGCAGGGGCAACTGAGCTTTGCTGCACTACACATTACATTGGTGACTGATCTTTTCCTTGTAATCACCATCACTGTATTCAATGATTCGGTAGTCACTGCTATGCACAAGGTGCCGCGGCTCGGCGCTGATGCCCTGGATGGGGTTGGCGCCAAGCCATCAGGGTCTTTTCCATGCAGATCAAGTCTCATCTGCTTTCACTTATGCAACTGCCGTGCATGTTCTATGGAAACATGAGTCTTTCTTCAGGGTGGCGGTTTGATTAATTAATATCGCAGGATGCAACAGGTTCCATCGAGGTAGACATGGATTTTCGCACCCACGCAGTGCTTAAGGGGTGATTGAGAAGTATGGCTCAAGGTGGAAATACTTATAGCTCAATGGGCATCTTAACTTACCCAGGCCTCAATCGCTGTCCCTCAACCATTTTTTAATCACATGTTAAGCCTACTAAGCATGTGCAATGGTGCAGTTCATCGATGGGCGCTGGGGCGCTTCAGTTCTCATGCTGCTATTCGTGAGCACCGCACATGGCAGCAAGTTAACACCGAAGGCTCAACAAACCCGTTTGTGTACCGACAAGCCTCAAATGCAAGACTTCGACTCAATCGGAGCTTGGTTCGATGATGTCGCAAAGCTCAATTGCACCTCAGTCTCCAAAGCCCCCAATGCCTCCATCGCCATAGTCGGAGCCAGTGTGTTCAGGACTCACCACCGCTCTGATGCTAGATAGCGTAGGTCTTCACAACTGGGAGATTATCGAAGCTAGTGATAGAGTCGGCGGACGCTTCAGAACAAAGTTCGTCGGTGGTACGCAGGAGTTTGCTGAGATGGGTCCGATGAGATTACCGTATACCGTTACGTATAAGAGTGATAACTCTACACATGAGTATACGGAGCATCGATTGACTTTCCAATTGGCTCAGACTCTCAATGCAATGAATGGAAATGACTCAAAGTGGAAAGTCGACTTTATCCCCCGGATTCAGCATCATCCTAATGAGCTTATTGCTTGGGGAACTGGTCGCCATCCGGATGGCAGAATCCCAACAAGAGCTGACATTCTCGCAAACTCAAGCCTCGCGAAACTGCCAGCCATGGTATCGGCCGAGTACAACGAAAGCAAGCACCGCATGACTGAGATCCTCAAGAACGAAATTATGCTCGAGGCCATCCAAGCCGACGTCTAGCGCTCTCACAAGTTCGTCATGAGTCAAGGCTATGATGACTGGTGAACAGTCCATGATGAGAGAAGCTTTCCATGCCAGCGAGAACATCACTGATGCAATATGGACTGCGACTGATTATGATGTGTTCTGGGATGAAATGGTGCACAACTCGAACCTCGCATTAGATGGGACTAAAGACTCACTTGGGGAGACGGAGTGGAAGTGTGTTGACGGAGGGTTCAATCGACTAACTGACGCTTTCATCCCTCAAGTTTCTGACCGTTTGGTCCTCAATCGTCCAGATCAGAAAGCTTGAATCTGTCAAGGGCGAAGATGACCAAACTCGAACGAGACTCTCGTGGTACCCCAATGTCAAGAACCACCGGACGTTTGAGTCCAAGGACTATGACTACACCATCATGGCAGTTCCGTTCACAATGACCTGCTTCATGGATCTCCCCTCATTCTCATCCGTCATTGGTCGCGCAATCAGCGAAGCAGGCCTACGCTTCAAATCCGCCTGCAAAGTCTCCCTCCTCTTTTCCAAACGTTTACAGGAGAAGGGCGAGCGACCTATCTTTGGCGGTTACTCTGTACCTGAGAGTAGACCTATCGGCGCTTTATACTATCCTGTCTACGGGTTGAACGAGTCCCGACCTGGACTAATTACACACTACCGTGGTGGAGACTGGAGTGATCGCTACGTCAGCTTCTCTGATGAAGAGCACGTTCAAACAGTTATCGACGCAATTGTGAGTCTTCATGGGGAGCAAGCGCGAGGGCTATACACAGGCGATTACGAGAGGTTGTGCTGGTTACAAGATGAATATACTGCGACCTCGTGGTGTCGCCCTGATGTTGAGCAGCATAACCTCTACATCCCAGCGTATCACTGGACGGAACATAACACTATCTTCATTGGAGAACATACGGCCTCAACGCAGGCCTGGATTAGCTCAGCTATATAATCTGCGGCTAGAGGTACTATTCAGCTGTTGCTAGAGCTAGGGATGGTGGAAGAGGCGAAGGAGGTCAATCGACGCTGGATGGGGCAATGGATTAGGTTACGAGACTAAACAATAACTTGGTCGGAAAATTCGTAATTTGAGTAAACTGACTATATTATAAATAGCTAATCACATGCGGTTGAATTATACTCGCAGCCTAAAGCTTAACCTTATAGGCAGCAATCGACTATATCGTGACTTGGTCAGCTAACACCGTATTCTAGGATCTACGATATCACAGGATGCTCACTGAGTAGACCTCTATTGGTAAGCCTCGTGAATCTCACTTTTGCCACCCCATTAAACTTTCCGAACATCATGAAAAGTTTCTTTCACCCAAGCTTTACGTATTCTCTCAGGCACGGGTCGATTGATACATGTGTGCCGCGAGTTGCCGTTGGCCAACCTAATTCCTTCATTGAGCGGATGACGAACGAGTCACATGTCGGCAATATCTAGAAATAGTTTGCAACGGATGCGTGACATGCATAGCCAGGAGGCCTGTTGCGTGACTCATGCTTCCACGTGACGGGTAACACGTTGTGTGTATAGGTCGCGTTACCTCAACCTGCACCCCTGGGCTTTCTTCTCCTTTTCAACTACCCCTCACCATATCACTTCGACCAGTAGATACGTTTCTGCTGCTGGACTTGGAAAAACATGGAAACCTCCGACTCACAGTTACCTACACGCAATCTAAGCACAGGTACGTGTGGCTTGAAGTCTGTCCCTTTCTTTCAACATGCTGAACGTGCTCCATTCAGTACAGCCTGGCACTCCCCCCATCATCGTTTCGGGTCCCTCTGGCGTTGGAAAAGGGACACTGATCCAAAGGCTGACGGACAACCATCCGAGTATCTTCTCCTCGGTTGTCTCGCACACAACACGTGAGCCGCGACCTGGAGAGTCTGAGAGGGTTGCCTATTTCTTTCGCTCCCCGATCGAGTTTCAAGCTATGATCAAGCAAAATGAGTTCGTCGAACACACCTATTTCAGTGGCAACTATTATGGCACAAGCAAGCAAGCCATTGCTACGTTGACGAACGAGGGGCTGACACCCATCTTGGATATTGAGATGGAAGGGGTCAAGAGCATACAATTCTCTGGCTTAGAAGCTCGCTATGTCTTCCTTAAACCTCCAAGTCTCGAAATACTTGAAGCCCGACTTCGAGCCCGCGGAACAGAAGATGAGGCGAGCATCTCGAAGCGGTTGGCACAAGCCCAGCTCGAGCTTGAGTTTGCCGAGACTGGAGCACACGATATCATGATTGTTAATGATGATCTTGATAAAGCGTATCAACAGCTGGAGGACTTTGCTTTCCAGCGTCAAAACTCCAATTAGGTACTACCAAATTCACTATTGGGACCTATTCACATATACACTGTTCAGCTCTGTGACGAGATGATCTTTTATCCGCCATCGTTTAACTGAAGACCTTCGCAATAAACCAACGTTCATTCCAGATGAAACAGTGGAGCAGTGATATGCACTAAATATCGAGGATATCGATGTTCTAGAATGACACTTAAACGATACCACCTCTCTAAACCCCGATTCGAGCTTACTTTGGAGCAGTGAGTAGCTGTTCATCATAACAGAGTTCACAAGTATGATATGATTTAGTCTCACTGAATAGAACAAGCATGTGTGTTTCTTAATTAGTGTATTTCAGCTCAAGTGTTGGCCGCATTTTACATCTATCATCCTAGCATATACAGCTCGTTTTCTTTCCAAGTCTACGTTCCATGCATCTTTCGCACAACTCTTCCGACTCCCAGATGTTGATCTACCCATACTTGAGACCTTTGCATTCTGACGTCTCAACTGCATCACAAAAGAAGCTCATGTCGTCTGCAGCGTGCCTCTTTACCACATCTACACCAGTACATGTAGACCTTTACAATGCACATGTCGGGCAGGGCCTTCAAGAATTCAGGATATTGGCGTTATCTTCGAGCTCAAGTACTCAATGTCGAGAAGAGGTAAGTGTCAATAAGAGGTTAGTGTCAAGAAGAGGTAAGTATCGAGAAGAGGTTATTGTCGAGAAGAGGTTATTGAAGTCAAGAACAGGACGTTAAAGCCAAGATGACAAATAAAATTGAATTCAAGTTGCAGACTTAGAACGAAACAACCATTTTTTTACCCGGTTCTGTTACGTTATTCAGGGTCAAGAGAGGCCTAAAAGACTTTGAATCAAACAGAAGGCGACTGTAAGCCATCAAAGGGCTAGAGGTCGGGGCTCTTCACTACTCATCGCGGTCAATTAGGTTAGGTTTCAAGTCTGAGTGTCAGCATGAAATCTACGTATATTGGCCTACGAGACATATATGTCGAATGTGATAAAGGTACAGTTATGAGTGGATGTCTGAGGCTGTCGTCGCAGTGAGCAAGGCCAGACAAGCAAAGAAACCACCTCAAAGAGAGTACTAAAGAGGTCATATGGCTTAACAATTGTATTACTTATCTTTCCGGTTTATCACTTAATCAATGACCTTCTTTTTGTATATAAAGGCCCTCCTTGCCCCAGATCCTTTCAAATTGTAAACTTGACCATTTAAATACTTGTCTACATAGCAAAAACGCTTTTACCACTACCGCCACTACCACTACCACTAACACCGCTAGCACCACTATTACTAATACTACTAACACCACTAATACCACTAATACTCCACAAGCCCTGAAATGGTTCCCTGTAGTGGTGACTAAGCCATAGTGGGGTCCCCTGTAAATACCCCCCCTAACACAGCATAGGTTCAATACTGCAGCGAGATTGATTGGGTTTGGGGACTTCAGATAAGCGTAGCAAAGCAACAATGTAACTAAAATGCCATAATATTACCCATTTATAAACTCCACTCCATCCAGATATCTATCACCAAGCGCCATGCTTAACGTAAAAAACCCAGTTCACCATATCTCTGTCAGTCGGTCCCAGCGAACTTAACACTCTTTCTCCTCTCCCTCTCTCCCGTAACAACAGCCCGTCCAGGACTCGAGCTCAGGATCCCTCCACTACCCTTATTTAGTGCATCCCTCGCCATACCTACCGCTCTGCTTTGCGGTATATCATTGCCGTCGCTCTTGACAGACCGATCCATACCTGCGCGAGGACTTGATCTTCTGCTATTGCTTGCTCCACGCTCATCTCTTGCCCTCGTCTTCTCTACTGTCGCGCGACCAATCTCGTCGGATCGTGCAGTACTAGTCTCGCCGCGATATCGCCCAGGAAGACAGGCATGTCCACAGCCATCGAGGGGACAGCAGCCATCGCTGAAGGTAGTTGAACCGCTAGAGTCTGGCTGATCAAGCACAGCGTGCCATGCTGTGAGACAGGAAGCATGACCGCCGTGTGCACAACCAGGGCAGTACCACCATTGGGAAAGCCAGGCATCTGGAGAACCCAAGGCGGTTGGTAGTTCCACAGGCGCGAATTCGGCATGTGTTGGCTCTCGATGACCACAGACAGCGCAAGGTGCCATGGTGGTGCGACATCGCTCACATGTCCAGATGGCTTCAGGTCCATCCTTGGGGTCAAGTTCCCTTGGCTTCTTACATGCGGAGCATAGGAAGCTGACCTTTCCATTCTGCTGCGCTGGTGTGAAGATTGCTGTGTAGTTTTCGCCCCATTGAGGTAAACCTTCCGGCCATCCCTTGATGCACAAGTTCCGTAGAAGTGACGCCTCAATGAAGAGACCCATTTGCATCAGTCTGGAATGGTGCTGTCGCAGGACTGCATTTGCCTGGTGATAGTCGATCACGAAGTCGGGTACTAAAGGCTTGAGGAGGAGAACGATGGCTGAAGCATTAACAGCAGAAGTTCGCGACTCGTAGTGCAAGGCCTCTGTGATGGAAGTGTAGGGATCAAGTGGTGAAACAATCGGGCTCTCGCCAGACACAGTAGTCGGGAAGGGATATAGAGGATCATCGTCCCATGGGAGAAAGTCTGTCTCAACAATGTGAGGCCGTAGATCTTTCTGCGCAGGAAACAGGTCCTTGGTAGGACTGCTGGATCGGTTGGGATGACTTCCTAGAACAAGTACTTGTGGCTGCGGTGAGTCTTCCTTCGTTGGAAGTGACTCCGAGACAATCTTGGGGGGAGACGGTTCAGATTGTACAGGCTCTGATGTTTGTGACGGGAACAAATCATCGGTCCCCATTGTGGTTTGAGATATTAAGAAAACATCCTCGGGGGAGTCGGTCGGCGGCTTCTTACTATGTGGGCGCGGCTGGGGTGAGTCTGTCGGCGTATCTGTGCGAACTTCTTCGCCGCGTATGTGACTTGGGTACTCATGATCTTTCTCCATGTCTGAGGCATGTCTCGCAAGACTCGATCGCCATGGTCCAGTGCCTCTCGGTGTCGAAGCCGAAGGTTTCTTGGTCGCATCAGAGGTCGAAAACATCTGAGCAAGACTCTCGTCCGAATCATGGCGCGTCACCCTCTGAACCTCTGGGATCGTAGAGTCCAACGATAGAGGCTCCTTCTTCTTGGGTGGAGGAACATCAAGGGCCTTGAGCAAAACCTCGGCGTCGTAAAAGTCGTATCCTTCAGTGCTAGATATCTGTGAGCTCTTGCTTTCATGGCTGACATCAGAGACAAGAACCGAGTCGAGCCGCTTTCTGGGGGTGTCTTCGAACCTGTCATTTATGCCAGGCCCAAGACTAAGTCCATCAGGCTCCGTGACGGCTGCAAGTCTCTTGCCAACCTGTTGTGCATGCTCTTTCGAATTATCTGGAGCGTCTACCGGTCGCGCGAGCGGAGTTGGAACATTGGACGTGCTCTCGAAGCCCATCGCAAGGAGGGATCGAGTGCTCAGAGAGCGGCTGCCGAGCCCTGACTTTCCAGAGGGACGTCTGGGCGTTTCGTCACCGGGGGTTCGACTAGCAGTATAAAAGTCAACGGGCTTCAGCATTCCACTTCCCTTTCTCTCTTCTATTTTCATTTTCTGGAAGCGTCCCAGACGGACGTCAAGGTGGTATTGAGCGCGGCGATCGAGGAGTAGGCCGACCGTGTAGGCTAGAACGCGCCATGTCTGGGCTAATCGGAAGTACGAAACACTTTCGGCTGCGCGAGCGTAATGTTCTAGAATAACACCGACTCGTTGATTGAGCGGTTTACCGTCTTTAACGTATGGCAGCTCCTGGTGGAGCGTCTCGAGGTACAATCCTGAGAGATATTGGTAAATTTGTGTTGTTTTTACAGCAGGCAGTCGGCCAAAAGCCATTGTTTGCTGGGTCTTGAAGACACCTGTAACATTGATGGCTTGGTCAAGCGCCAGGAATGGCTTGTTATCATCAAGGCTAGATCCAGGAGGCGTCGTGCTCAAATTGCTGGATCGTCCTGCTTTCCTTCGACTCATCCGTCGTCTGGGACCAAGAAAGCTACCCACCACATCCTCCTCCGAATCGCTGCGACTGATGCTCAGTATGGGCGCGTTGGGGCTCGATCCGTAGGGGCCACGGGGCACTATCTCAGCATGGTGTGTGACGGGAGGCCGAGGTCGACTGCTTTGATGAGATCGTTCGTCAAGGAACATCATAACATCGCCTTTCGGTGAAAATGCCATGGATGAGGTAGACTGGCGATCAATGACCTTGGGCGCATATGCGACATCAGTTTGCGCAAAGAGTCCGTCTTGGCCAACTGTCCAAAGCATATCTTGGTCTTGCCAGAGAAGAGTAGCCGGCGAAGCGTCGAATCTCTCGATTTCTTTGTATGCCATGGTTGGTCGAGCTAGGTCCCAGATGTGTACTGCCGAAGTACCATATCGACGAGAGCTGCTATCATCGTAGGACACTGCTACCTGAGCTACGCGCTTACTTTGTGCTGTAGCAGACCACAGACCGGGTCGCCATGCGATAGTCCAGATGGGCGCAGGTGTTGTCACAGACCATTTCGCCTTCTGTCGTTTATCGGCTGAACTCGAAAGATCCCACACATGGAGTTTCGTATCTCGTCCACCACTGATAAGGTGGTTTCCATCTGGGTGCCATGCGATAGAAGCGCAGGCCTTTTCGTGTGCATTGATCCTCAGCAATGGCCTCGCGGGTTGACGTACATCCCATTTGAGCACCACTCCACCCTCGGTACAGCATGCCATTTCGTGTCCGACCTTTGGCGACCATTTGACCTGCCGGACCGAGTCTATACACTTTAGAGGGGCGAATCGTTGGCGAAAGGTGATGCCGCCTGATCGTCCTTGGAGAGGTGCGGATGTATCGAAAACACGCGCCATGCCGTCTTGGCTGCCTGAAAGAAGCCAGCTCTTGAGGTGTGGATTGACATCGAGGGTGTTAACCTGTCGCGAATCTTCCTGCATCTGCATATATTCCAATGGCTCGGCCGTGCCAGATCCGACTCGCGTGACATCGTATGCGAAGATCTTGCCATTTGCGCAAGCCGTGAAGATTGTCGAACCACCGTGCCATTTAACATCGCGAATGCTGAGCTGATCTGCCACCTGATTACCCTTCAATCCAGCGGGCTGAGCAGTAATCGCAGCTCTCAAGTCCACACCCTCGCGAAAGTTGAAGTTGAAGTTATGAGGATCGTCAAGCACCACTGTCTTCAGGATATGCCCACCCGCCAGCACGGCGGCTCTTCGATCGGGGGAGACATCGAGGGCCAATATCGGAACACCGGCTCTATACACAGCATCTTGCGACTTGGGCGGTCGAAACGAGGCTGAGATTGTAGAAGCGGGCGCGCTTGTTATCGAAAGGTTGGCTGGATCGCCTGCGGGGGTCTCGGTCACAGCCTTGCCGAGGAGCTTGCGCATTATCCTTGAGTCGCGGTTATACATTGTTGCGGGGGTCTGCGATAGCCGATTGCGACGCCATTGGGGTCAACTCAACAGGCCATCAACGGCATTCTCGTTATTCGGTGTCGGGCGACAAATGCGATATCGGTCTCCCTTTTGAAGAGGGATGTCTTGACTTGGTGTTTGGCTATCGCCCACGAGAACGTGAGCTCATGTGGATCCGAAGGTCGGCATGATCACGTGGTACCAATGGGGGTAGTGGACGAGGTACATCAGCTACGTC
Source organism: Fusarium sp. NRRL 25184 (assembly GCA_013755755.1). Classification (NCBI taxonomy): domain Eukaryota; kingdom Fungi; phylum Ascomycota; class Sordariomycetes; order Hypocreales; family Nectriaceae; genus Fusarium; species Fusarium sp. NRRL 25184. The sequence continues at coordinate 626 of JABSSZ010000146.1, read as the reverse complement.
GAGCGGCCTTGCCTTGAGAAAAGAATTCGAACATGTCGAAATATTGTATTGGCGACATTGTTGATCTTATAGTATTCACTCTGGTGCGAGATTATCGTTAGTTCAAACTAAGAGGTGCAAGTCCGACAGAGTTGGTACCTATCTTCACTTGGTATTGGCCTCATCAACGCCCCGTCGCATTTCGAGATTGAGAAGAAGCTAGCAATGGCAAAGTTATACTAGATTCACGAACATGTACAGAGATTTTTGTACACGCCTGAGCTCAAGGTAAGCTATCTCTTACAATATTTACTTATAGATTTTGACAAGGAACAGCGTAACCTCTCGCTTGTCTATATGATGTGCATCACTGATAGCCAGAAGGGAAGTTCTTTGCAGGTAGATTATCCCACTTGTGACCACGAGTCTATCACATGAATATTTGACAACACATTGACGACGGCTTTGATCAGTGGTGGTCCTGTCTCATTGATATACTAAGTTCAATGTGCCGGAATAAGCTCTCAGCCACAAGTCTCAACTGCAAATAACACATACGGAAAGCAATCTAGATATAACAGTCAACTGTCATCGGTTGATAATTGTGATTAATAACAAACAGTGATATTATATTATGATTAAACAAG
>JABSSZ010000145.1:0-36142 GCA_013755755.1 Fusarium sp. NRRL 25184 | reverse complement strand
AAAGTATATAGCGTAATTATTGCTTTATTATTAGTATGTTTAATTTCAGCATTACTTACATGTATTCTTCTTAATAAATTACGTCTTCTTTTTAATAATATAAATTTAGATCCTGTATATTTATGATCTTTAAAATATAAATTAAAATAACCTTTTATTATTTTGTTTATATTTAAATCGTTAACTGTTATATTCTTTAATGTATTTTTATTATAAGAATATATAGTATTCTTTCATTCTTTAGAAAATGAAGGTAAATATTTGGTTATTCCTATATCACCTCTTTTTTTCTTTAAAAGTATTGTTTTAGCCGCTCCGCTCCGTTTTAAGTTATTGTTATAAATTTTCATTTTAGAGGGGGTGCGCGAGCTAAAGCTCTCGTCTACGTTACCACTTTTATTCATTTTTCTAAATATTTATTCTTTTTTTTTACTTTTTTTTATATATATATATATAATAATAATGTTGGGTGTGAAAAAGGATTATTGTTTAGCTTGCTAATCCCTAATAATAAGGGATTAGCAAGCTGTGCATATAACTCACCTTATAGTCGTTGAACGTCTTTATCTTATAATTTATGCTAAGATAAATTTCGCTTCAAATTTACGAGCTAGCTGATTTTATAAGCTCGAACGAAGTTATAAAATATGCAAGTTAGTAATTTTTGAAATTAACCCAATATATTATTAATTATCCTTATTTCTCAGCCATTGATAGGCGGAGGAAACTTCGTTCCCTCCTCTGCGCAAGCTATGCTATAAAAAAAAATATATTTTTTTTTTATAAAGCTCTCCTATCGAGCTTTAGCTAGCCTGCTATATTTTTTTATAGCAAGTTCTTGCATACGAAGTATGCTTAGGCTTGCACCTAAAATATTACTAACTAAAGCCGCTGTGCAATAAAATATTAAAGGACAAACATCCCTAGCGTAGCTTTTCCAATAATCCAAGATCTTTCCTTGTTGCATCTTGTGATCCTATGCCCTGCTTACGCAACTGTAAGATTTGTTGATAATCAAACAGTAAGGCAAGATTTAGCCGTTGAGCTTTTTAGATAATTAATACATAACTATTAGAGCCTAGCTTGATAGCCTGTCTTAATAGCTAAAAAATATTAGTATATTCTTAATATTTTTATTATCTCTAATTTCTATATAGTGAAAATCCTACCTTTTTTTAAATATATATACAACGAATGTACATATAAATAATTTTATATGATTAAAAATAGTTTCACTATCTTAAATCGCAAACAAAATAATTATAAATTATTAGACACTCCTGTTTACTCTTTACAGGGTCTGTGCCCCACATAAACTGTCCCCTAGCGATAGTTCCTTAGCCAAGGGTACTTATCTATTTCTGCAGCTGGCATAAATCAAAATTTAAGTTAAATCTATCATTATGCGCTTATGGCAGAAAGGAAAATAAGCTGAATTAGGTTGATTTACTATGCATGAGCTGGAATGCATACTTCAGACACCTGACGCAAGCATTGCTTGCGCCAAGTAGCAGAAGCAGCTACCTACTCATAATCCTAAACCAATTCATTCATATGAAAAAAAAATAAAGGATTCTCATTGTCATAGAGCTAGCTTGCTGAACAAGCTAGCCGTCAATTACCTTATAATCTGAAAATTGTTTATCATACTCTATAATTAGTGACAGTAAAGCTGCATAGGGTCTTCTCGTCTAACTAGAGGTAAACTGTATCTGCACAGCTATTCCAATTTCACTGAGTCAATCATAGAGACAGCTGTTGTATCGTTACATCATTCATGCAAGACCGCATTTAACGGCCAAGGCATTTCGCTACCTTAGGACCCTCACGTTAAGGCCGCCTTTAACCGGGGTTTCCGTCTACATCAAATATTAGTATATTTAATTATATCTGTTAACCAGCCGGCACCGGGCAGACATCACACTCTATACTTAGATTTTTAATCTTTCAGCAAAGTGCTGTGTTTTAATTAAACAGTCGTACAACACTATTTCATGCTTCTTCCTCTTTACCTGATATTAATCAAGAATAATGAGCTCTCCTTATCCCGAAGTTACGGTAGTCAATTTGCCGAGTTCCTTTATGATTGTTAGCTCATTTACGCCTTCGTATTCTCTACTAGCTTACTTGTTTCAGATTCTAGGTACGGTTACTTTTCATTTATAGCTATAGCTAACTAATTAGCTATAGCCATTAATTTAGTACTATTTTTCCAGTACATTTTTCACTTAAAATGTCGTCCTTAGTACAAAAGATTATCTCATCGTTTAAATCTTTAGATAATATAAACTTAGAGGCCGTTACTTAATTACATCCATAAGCTTTAGGCGGAAAAATTTTATTTTTTCTTTTAGTTACTCATGTCACCATTATCACTTGAGTTAAATTATTATAATTTCATTTAAAAAATAAAAATCTTAATTTAGCTCAACGTTCTGCTACCCCATTTAATTATAATTAAGCTTTAATTATAAAATAATATGGACAAGGTTTCGGTATATTGTTTAGATCCGATAAATTTTCGATGCTTTTAAAACTTAACAAGCGCTCTGTTACGAGGTCATAAAATTATGGCTGCTTCTAAGCCTATCTCCTTGTCGACTTTAATAAAAACCTTCTTAATTTCACTCAACTAATAATTTAGGAACCTTAACTCTTGTTCTGGGCTGTTTCCCTTTTGACATACAACCTTATCATTCTATGTCTGATGATTTAAGATATATCTTTGCCATTCCGAGTCTACATACTCACTGATAAAATCTTCATGATCCCCCAATTTGTACAAAATAAAACATGAACTTTACTTGCTAGCAAGTAAAGCCTTATGTCTTGTCTGAGATTAAATTCTGTACCTGCTAAGATATTATACTTAAATTGCCTACTGTTATAGGTTTCGCAGAAAACCAGCTATCCTGGTCAGTATTGTCTTTCACTACACCTACCATAATTCTTCGGATATTTATGCTACAATATTCCGTTCGGACTTTTATAATCCTGATTATGGTAAAATCACCAGGCTTCGGGTCTAACTTTAGATACTTACCGTTATTTTAACGCTCGGTTTAACTACGTATGCATGGGGGCGCAAGCTCCCTCCTACTCGCATCTAATGTTAACTTGGTGACCCATTATGCAAAAGGTACGTTCTAACTTTTTTTTATTTTTCCGAACTGCTTATAAAATCACTGTTTTTGTTTTGGTTCCCTCACGGTACTTTCCACTATCGCTTATACATTATATTTAGCCTTTGAGGAAGGTTCCCCATTTAATTTAAACAGTTTATCCACCATTTGACTTTTTAGGCTAGTCTATTTTAGCTCACGCTAATCATAGAATCTCTTTTGATTTCTTTTCCTAAAGTTACTAAGATATTTCAATTCACTTCGTTTATTATTAAATTTCTCTTAGAGTTAATATAATTATAGGTTTGTAGCTAGCGCTATAAATAGCACACACTTGCTTATATTACTGGTTGCCTATTTTATAGCAAGCGAGCTTGCTATGAAATTAGAAGCATTGGCCTGCGTATATACACAATAAGCTAGCAAACCTATTTATATAAATAAATCTCTTTAATATATAGCTTAAATTCTACAATAATTTCTTTCCATACTTATATAATTTAGAAGAGCTTGCTGATCCCTAATTAGGAATAACAAATTTCTAAATTACATTTATAATTTATATATCCAGAGCTGCTTTTAATTTGTTAATTGCTAGCTCTAGCTCTAATGCATGCAGCAATTAAGCAAGGCTAAAAGCTATATATATAGCTTTTAGCTCGCTTTTATTATTTTTTATTAAAAAAAAATATTGCTTATTTCTGTAATTCCTTATCGGCTAACCTAGCACTAGCTAGTACTAGCTAGTGCAGGTATGTGTTTGTAGCAGAAATATTCATTTATCTATCTTTTTATCTCTAATACTTCTAAAATTAATCGGATTATTATGATTCGAACATAACTAGTCTTCGTCCCAAACGAAGTGCCTACCCAAGCCGGCCCTAATCCGTAAAAAAAACAAGAGTACTTGGACTTGAACCAAGAATTTGAAGGTTGAAGCTTCCTATTTTGCCAATTAAACTACACTCTTCAGAGAATATCCGATTTGAACGGATGTGGCTAGAATATAACCTAATAAGACTCAAGCTTACCGCCTTAAACCACTCGGCCAATTCTCTTTAATTCCTCAGCGAATCGAACGCTGATATCATTCTTATCAAAAATGCACTCTACCGTTTAAGTTAAGGAATCTTATATACAGCATACTTTTTTAAGGGCTATGAGGCGGCTATATGCCTCGCTAGCCCTAGAGAAAAATATGCTAGCTAGAAAATTCGCACTCCGAGCTACTAGCTCTTAATAAACCAAGCCTTAATACTGAAAAATGAAGGATTTGAACCTTCAACTTATTGTGTGTAAAACAATCGCTCTACCATTGAACTAATTTTTCTTACAGGTTTACTGCTTTTGCAGAAAGGCAGAAGCTCTGTATTTTTTTTATTTAACCTTTAACTGGGGCAGCCATAGCCCATAGCATTACTGTAGCCTAGCCACCCCCACTAATTCCTGTGGAGCAAAGTCCCTCCTAATTAGGAAGGCTAGCTATGCAGCTGATTTTAGGCGCAAGCTTGCGCCTAAAAAAATATGCGTAACACTTCGTTAGTAGAATAGTAATGCTACAAGCTTGCGCCTTTAAAGAACAAGTATATAAGATATATCACGCCATTAATGAGTATTAATCTTTACCTTTTATAGTAATTATTATTGCACCTACCATAGCTAATAGTAATATAAAACTAGCCATAAATATTCACATATTGTGACTTGTGTATAATATATGTCCTATCGTTGCTGTATGTCCTGTTTCAGCCATATTATTATCTCAACTATTACTTGATACAAACATAATATTGGCATTCGTTATATCTAAGTTTCTATTAATATATTTTAATATATCACTAAACTTATTTCAAGGTAAATAGTATAGTATAGTATTTAATTTACTACTGTAATTATTTAATATCGCCATGTAATAGGGAAGTACTTGGAATATAGTAAAATTTGCAAGAATTGTAATAAATAAACCTAAAGATACACTATTTCTATTATTACTTTGTAATTCGCTTGTTCTTATATTTATTAACATTAATATAAATAGAAATAATATTGAAACTGCCCCAATATAAACAATTAAATAAGATAAACCTATAAATGTAAGACCTATTAATATTAAATATACTGATATATTTGCAAATAAACCTATTAGAAATATTACTGATACAATAGGGTTTTTATTAATTATTATTAAAATACCGCATAATAAAGCTGTTATACTTATTATATCTAAAGATCCGGTTAAATACCCATTCGAGAAAATCTCAGGTATAGCTAGAAGTTGATAATACATTGTATTTTTTTTTTATATTTATATTAACCTAATATTTAGGATAGCAATAAAATTATATCTTGTCTTTTAACCTGTAACATAATTTTAGCTTGCTTGCTACAATGGACGAGGGATGCATAGTGCTACGGGTAATACTACGGTAGCCTTGCGATTTTTCAAGCTAGCGCTGTAATTCCTATTATTCTAATAGGAATAGGTATAGAAATAAGCACACCTAGCTATCTTTTAATGGCGTGGGTAGCTTGCGGATTTTTCTACGAAAAATATAAAAATATATTTTAGTATTCAGGCGCAAGCTCCCCTATACATAACTCCTTTGTCCATATTCTTTTAACTCCATATCTTCCCCCGAAGAGTCTGCGAGCTTTAGCTAACAAACTAAAACTAGCTCTGCGCCAGATAAAGGTATAAGTATTTGGCTATAGTTAGTTAAGAAGCCCTTAATTACAACTAACTAAAAGCAAGTCTGCAAAGCCTTCATTGAGCTTGCGTCCCGATTCCTGCATACTAGTAATTAGCAAGATTATTTTATCTTTTTTCTATATAAAATAGATTACCGTCTGAATTAAGACTTAATCTTATTAGCTTTTATATATAAGGTTTTAGCATGCCAAATAGAACAATATTACTATGACTATTACGCAGGAACTAGCAGCTATAAGAAAAATACAGAGCTATGTAAAAAAAAATACAGAGCTTTAGCTTGCTTTTACCTTTTAGCTTGCTTAATACTCTAATGGTAAAAAGTGTAGGGGTAGCTTGTCGATTTTTCTCCGAAGAGGGAGAGCTTGCTCCGCCTTATAGAAAGAGGGGAACGAAGTTTCCTCCTCCTTTGTCAGGAAACGAAGTTCCATCCGCCCTCGCCTTCATATATACGCTCTGGTTATGCGCTAGCTAAAGCTAGCGCCTTAACTACAACCAGGTAAAAGCTAAAGCCTTAATAAATTAAGAACCTCAATAATACATAGATACATATAAGAAAAGTCAAACTACATCCACGAAATGTCAGTATAGTATTCCAGCTTCATAACCCAGATGGTGATGATCTGTTAAATGGTATGAATATATTCTTCATAAAGCCACTGATAAGAATATTGTACCTATAATAACGTGTAATCCGTGGAAACCTGTACCGAAGAAGAAACATGTTCCAAATACACCGTCACTAATAGTAAAGGAAGAAACGCTATATTCTACCCCTTGGAAAAAAGTGAATATTAAAGCTAATAGAACTGTAATGATAGAACCGTATAAAGCTCCTCTTCTTTCTCCTTTTATTAATGAGTGGTGTGCATAAGTAATAGTTGCTCCACTAGATAATAAAATTACTGTGTTAAGTAATGGTAATTCAAATGGGTTTACAGGTTCTATACCCATAGGTGGTCATTGAGCTCCTAATTCTACAGTAGGTGTTAATGCACTATGAAAGAATGCTCAAAAGATAGCTACAAAAAATAAACCTTCAGATACTATAAATAGTATTACTCCTAGATTTAACCCCTTTTGCACTGCTAATGTATGATTTCCTAAGTATGTACCCTCTGCTATTATATCTCTAAATCAGAAAGACATAGATGCTACTAATGTTATTAATGATAAGTAAAACACTATATAGCTATTATTAAATAAGTGCATTGACAATGCTCCGTTCACTGTTACTGCAAATAAAGCAATACTTGTATACAGCGGTCAAGGAGACGGTGACACTAAATGGAAGGGATGATCCTGAAAATTACTTCTTATTAAATTTGTCATATAAATTATATATTATAAATCTTTTAGTTATATACACATATTAAAAGCCCCTAAGATGAATCGAACATCTATCATAATATTAACAGTATTATGCTCTACCGTTGAGCTATAGAGGCTCAAATAGACAGCCGAAGGAGGTTGCTACGAAGGCGCAGAGCTTGCGCCTTCATAGAGCGAAGCGCCTACTAACAAGGGGGCTGCGTTAGCTAAAGCTCTTCGTTGGCTAATAAAGGAGGGCGCTAGCTCCGCACCCATAAAATACGCTACAGCCTCCGTCTCGGAATAAAGCAGCTAAAAGCTAAAGCTAAAGCTATACATGCAGACTACGGAAAAGAGGTGATTCGAACACCTAGATGTATAAAACATAATACTTAGCAAATATCTTACCCTACCTATGGAAACTTTTCCTGCATTAGCTAGAGCTTTAGCTAGCGCTAATTAATATTTTATATAGCGAAGCATAATAGCCCCCTCTAGCCGCCAGCGCCTTAATTACAAATAGCTAAAAGCTAAAGGCAAGCTAAAAGCTAAAAACTAAAAGTTTACGAGGAAAAAAAGGGAGGGGGCTGCGCAAGCTATGCTCTCGTTCCCTCCCCTTTTGCTAACAAAGGAGGAAACTTCGTTCCCCCCTCCTCTCTTAGTTAGGGCTGCGCAAGCTATGCTTGCTGGAGCTTCCCCATCATAGGGAGGCGAAGCTCGAAATACAAGCTCGAAAAAAAAAATACATTTTTTTATAGCTTGCGCGCTTGCGCGCTTGCGCACTTGCGCACTAGCGCACCCAAATTATAAAGCTAGTCTATAAAAGCTAACAAAGATATGTAGGCTACGTATGCTACTATACGAATTAGATCAGAATCGAACCGACATCTACTTCCGTGACAAGGAAGTCCTTTACCTATTTAAGTTACTAATTCTAGGAGACAAGAGATTCGAACTCTTAAAAGCAACAGCTATTGAGTTTACAGCTCAACCCTTCTTACCAATAAAGGAACCCTCCTTTATATAATATTTATATATTATATATTTTTATGGTTAATGTTAATTAATCCCGCGCAACTTCCACTACGCGAACCGTATTTCGACTTAACACTAATTAGAGCCACGCATACGAAGATTCCCAATAAAAGAATATATAAAACCTATTTGTTTTTTTTACTTGTTACTAAGAAAGCAAACTTATTGCGCATGCCCCTTTCAGCATGTGACGAGTGGTTAGTACCAATCCAAGGTCTATTCACCGTGACATGGTGATTCACGATTACTAGTAATTACTTATTCATGTAGTCGAATTTCAGACTACAATCCTTAAAATTTATATCCTATTTTTTGAGATTAGCTTAAATTCACATTTTTGCATCTCTTTGTTTAGGAATATGTGGCACGTCTATAGCCCACAATATCAAGGCCATGATGACTTGTCTTTGTCCCCTTTATCTTTCCAAATTTCCAGGACTGAATGCTTTATCGTAAATAAAAAAAATAAAGCCAGGGATTACGTTAATTTCATGGAAACCACAGTTTCACAACATTAACTGGAAACAGCCGTGCAACTCCTGTAATAAAATTATTCAAATTGTGGTAAGGTTTTTCGTGGATCATCGAATTAAACAACATACTTCACTACTGGTGTCAGAAACGGTCTAGTGATTTCAGTTCCTGCGTTGCCACATTACTCTTGAGGTGAAATGCTTACACTTTCATTTATAGACCAAATATTATTAATAAAAGTCTATGTCATTAGTTTGCTAGACTAACCCTATTAGACTATAAACATTAATATGCTAATCTGACCTATGGCATTCATCATTTACTGCAAAGACTACTTGGGTATCTAATCCTGTTTGTTCTCTGTGCCTTCGTCCTTCAACGTCAGTTTTTACATAGAGGGCTGCCTTCGCCTTTACAGAGTCCCTTTGGTATCACGAAATTTCATCTCTCCTCCTCAAGTACTGCCCTCTTACATAAAACTCTAGTCAAGTACTAACATTTTATAAGCTATATTGACCGTCTGGGTACCCTTTAAACCTAATTAAGATGAATAACACTAGTCTCTTACGTATTACCGCGACTGCTGGCACGCAATTAGTCAAGACACGATATATATACTGTCATTATCAATATATAAACAAAGCTTCATTCAATTCTAATATAATCTTTTCATATGGGACGGCCAGTCCTATGGTGTTATATAACTCGCCCTCACAATAAGACTTCTCCTAAAGATATCGGACTTGACCCATAGCTGTTTTGCTCCCCATACTGGAAGACTTGCCACTTCTCCAAGTTGCCAGTTCAGCCGTTAGGCCATTGACCAAGATTCCTCACTGCTGTACTAACTTGCATTGGGGTTTTTTCAGACCCAATGTGGTCGATCAACCTTTCAGATTCGACTACGAGAGTTTAAGGCTAGTTAAGTCATCACCTTAACTACTACCTATCTCGAAGATATTTATTATCCTCTTAAAGCAGAAACGATGAGAAGCCTAGCTTTATTTGCCAAGTTATCATCCTGTTTCCTTTATTTATTATGAAGGATTTACCTCCACTTTAAGGCCGGCGAAGAATATCATTATACTCACCTGTACACCACTTTTTAATTGCTTACGGGCTTGCGCCTTCCCAAAGGGATAGCAATTAAAACGTACGATTAGCATGTGTCAAGCACTTGGACAGCATTCAATCAGAGCCATCACCAAACTCAACTTCTATTTTTTTTTGATATAGAACTATTCATATATCACTAATGGATCTAAATCCATTAACTAAGGAAAAAACATATAAGCTATTTAATGTAAATTTTACTAAAACAGATACTTTTCTATAAAATGCTACTTGCTCGCTATTTTTCATATAAATTATATAAATAATTTTGTATTATTTTCTTCATATATATCATATAACTTTTATTAATTTCCTGGGTCCAAAGCAGAATTTAGTGCTTAGCTTTAGCTTGCTATATATAGCAAGCTAAAGCTATAGCTTACTATTTCTACGAGCACCTTAGGATAAATTGTTATTGTTAATTATAACTTTCCTCAATATAAACACTTAGTACTAATAGCTTACCTATAGTCATTAAAAAAAAATAGGCTAACCGAAGCTTAGCTTATAGTTAGCTAATATCAGTAATTTCTGTAATAGCGTTAGCTGGTGGCTTCTAGATTTAGCTTTAGCTTTAGTGTAGGAGTATGCTTGCTGGAACGAAGTTATCCCTACTGGGCGCGTAGCTCTAGAAATAAAGCTAGCTAAAGCTTATTATTATAGCGAATTGCTATAGTTCTAGCTAGCACATATTCTTATTGCTACAAAAGCTACACCTAGCTCGCTACACCTAGCTCGCTACAAATATTAATGTAAATCTAATCCATCTTTTATATAAGAACTAGTTAGTACCACGAACACTTGCGCCTGGATGAAGGCTATTGCTAATTCTAAACCTGAAAAGGCTATAATAAATAATAAAGGTATTAATCCTAAAATGAAGAATATAAAACCAGAATTCATTATATTATAGACAAATCCACTTAATATGCTTAATAACATATGACCGGCAGTTATATTAGCGGCTAATCTTAATCCTAATGACACATTTCTAGCAAGGTATGATATTAACTCGATAGTAACTAGTAAAGGTAAAAGAGCTAAAGGACAACCAGCTGGTACTAATAAAGAAAAGAATTTTATACCATGTTTTTGGAATCCTAATATAGTTGCACCTAATACTATTGTGAAACTAAGAGCAAATGTTAATGCAAAATGACCTGTAGAAGCAAAACTGTATGGACAGCACAGTGAGTCTTATAGACTGACCGTGGTGGACTATATCTTAATCACTTAGTTGTTATTGTAAAACAGTGTTAAGTGATCTTTCACGTGTAGTCTCTGAGGATCCTACTCATAACATGGCTTGTTATTTTGGTTTCCTGCTGATTGTTCATTGTTTCATCCTTTAAGATTTTCACCTGTATTGGTACCTAAAGGCATTAGAAGTTTCCAGCATATAGTGAAATTTATTATATTTTATTATTATTTATCTATGATATTACAATTATCTAAACATTTATCTATTCTTCTGTTATTCTCTTTCTAGAGCTACGCGCCATATTACTTTGAATTAATTTTATCTTTTCTAATCCTTTATCCGTTAAATGAGCTTTAGATTTTATTAGTTCGGCTATTTGTGCAAAATCTAAGAAATCGCACTGTTTAGTTCCTAATAATGGATATTCGTTTAAGAAAGGTATTAGCTTATCATTTATATCTGAAAAGATTGTTATTAAGTATTGACCTTCATTACGTCCAGGTGATTTATAATATCTACCACAGTTTAGATAAGTATTTATATCCTTTAACAACTCTTCATCTTTAATATGTTGAGTCAATGAAAATCTTAAACTAACATTTCTATTGTTTTGAGTTATCACTTGAAAACTTCCTTCAGCGTCTATAAATCCTCTAATTCAGTTTAAGTTTTTAATCTTAATATTTAAAGTGTTATATATTACTGAAGGTCTCACTACTGCTTTTGCAGTAGGGAAACTCTCTTTAAACTTGTCTGATAGACCTCAGTTTAATGTAGCTTTAATTCCTACTAACTTCAATATACCTTCCATAGATAAATGCTCTTTATTCTTTATTATAGTTATAGCTTGCTTAAATAAAAGATAATCAGCTCTCTTTTGAGTTATTAAAGGATAACTATCAAAATGATCTGTGATTATTTGTAAATTCTTTAAAGAACTTACACGATATTGCATAGAATCAACTCCATGTTTATAGATCTTTCCTATTTTAAAAGTTCTTTGAATAGCTTCTAATAATTTAATATCTTTGTTATGTAAAGATATACTAAATATAGGCTTAACTTGTCAACCTGTTAAGCTTCTATCTTCTTTAAATATAGAAAGCGAGAAACAACCTTCTCCATCTACAAACCCTGTAAGATAATCAGGATTAAGGTAGAAGGTGTTTTTATTGTTAAAACTATATCTAGGGCTATCCTTAGATATGCTTATTTGTGTATCTGGCTGAGAGTCAGAGTTAAGAGAAGAATACGATTGTACTTGAAATATCGGTTTACTATGTAATCCTGATACTTCAAACATGTTTGAGATAAATAATGATAAAATATAAAGGCTCCTGTTAACCATTCCAATTAAATTATTTACTAATATAAATATAAATAAAGTATAAATAAATGGGAAATAAATTTGACCATTTTTAGGGTTTATTTGACCTATAACTATATTATGTATAGTTACGTATAAAGATTCTTGAGCTATAGATCAGTTATTACTAACTAATTTATTATAGTTAGTTGAAACTATACTTAAAACTAATATAATTAAAGCTCCTATTGTTAAATATAATCCTATGTTAGTTAAAGATAGATGTAAGTTACCACCTAAAACTTCTAAATTTAATATGTCTCTTATTTCAAATTGATCTAAAGGACTTCTTATTTCTTCAGCTTGCGCTAAGAATAAATTTTGTTTTTCTATAGAAAACATCTAGTAGTATTATTACTACTATAATATATAAATCTTTAAAAAGCTAAATATTTGCAAAATAGTTGCTAGCGGAGTGTAATGGAATAAAGCTATTCCTGCGTAGCAGAAATAGTGACTCAAGAAAAAAAAAGAATAAAGGGCTTTTAGCTTTAACTGAAAGCTAGGAATAGCCTATATAACTAAACTACTCATAGCTAACAGTGTGGCTTATATCATTAGAAGCTCATATTTATTTTACTAGCTATGCATATTTTTCTCTAGCTATGCAATTAATATTCCTCCTAGCTAGCACTGCCGAGCTATAGCAAGCTATAATTTAGCAAGCTAAAGTAAAACTTTAGCTTGCTAATCCCTAGTTTTATTATTTTTTTATAAAAAAAAAATAATGCTTATTTTATGCGCGAACGAAGTCCCTACATATTTATAGCTATAGCATTATTAATGCAGGCTTTTAGCTTATAGCTTGCTTTTAGCACCCGAAGGAATATGGATAGCACTAATATATATTATATTTTATTAATAAACATACGTGATAAGAATAAACGCACTATTCTTGGTAATATATATTTAGATAATACGTATAGAATAAATACTATTATAGCAAAAGCAAATACTATTTCATTCATATAATAAAAAGGTACTAATTGTGGCATATAAATTTTGATTATGTTAATTATAATACGTGCACACAGCGTCACTCGTAGGTAAAAAAAAAGTATATAAGAGCTTTAGTCTGCTTAGCTATTATTATAGCTAGCTATTCTTTTTATAGCCAAGCGCAGCTAAGCTTATATACTATATATTAAACTATTCATAGAATAATCTAATACGTTTAAAATTAAAGAAGGATATACACCTAATATAACTGTAAATAATACTAATATAAATAATAAGATAAATTCTCTTTTATTCACATCGTATATACTTTCTTCTAAAAATCTAGTGAAAGAACCACCGAAAGATATTCTATTAAACATATATATAGTGTAGGCTGCAGAAAATACTACAGAAGAGCAAGCGAAAACACCTAATACTGGTAATCTTTCTATTATACTATAAAGTGACATAAATTCACCCACGAAATTTAAAGTTAATGGAGCACCGCAATTTCCTAAAGCTAATATAAAGAATAATATAGCAAATATAGGCATTAATTGAGTAATTCCTCTATAAAAATATATAAGTCTAGTACCTGTTCTATCGTATAGTATTCCCCCTGCACATATAAATAAACCACTTGACACAAACCCATGGGCTAAACCTAATATGATACTACCCTCTAATCCTTGTATAGTATTACTAAATACTCCTATTAAATATACTGAAGCGTGACAGACTGAACTATAGGCTATTAGTTCTTTTACGTCTGTAGTTCTTAGTGTACTAAAGCTAGCATATATTATTGTAATTACCGCTATAGTAAATACAACAAAAGTATAATCTAAAGAAGCTTTTGGTAATATAGGTAATATTAATCTAAATACACCGTATAGACTTAATTTTAATACAATTGCGGCTAATACAATACTTCCACCTAAAGGAGATTCAACGTGAGCTTTTAATAATCAATTGTTTAAAAATATTGTAGGAGTTTTTACTGCAAATGATATAAATATCCCTATAAATAAGAATATTTGAGTTTTATATTCAAAATTTAGTTTAAATAATGTGTCAAAATCTGTACTACCCATTATAGAAGATGTACTTAAAATTGACAATAGTAAAAACAAAGAACCTCACAGTGTATATAAAAATAAATAGTAGCTCGCACTTACTTTATTATCTGATCCATATAAACCTATTAATATAAATAAAGGAGGTAATATACTTTCAAAGAATATATAGAATGACATTATATCTAATGTCATAAAAACTGCTAATAATAATGTTTCTAATAATAACATAATTATTAAATAAGATTTTACATTTTCTTTTATAGAGTCTCAATTAGATAATAGGGCTATAGGCATTATTATTGTTGTCAATAATATAAAATATATTGAGATACCATCTACACCCAAGTAAATATCGAATAGTTGTACATTGTAGTGTTCTTGTACATACTGAAATTGATTAGAACTGTTATTAAATAAAATAAACATAACTAATGATATAATTAAATTTATTATACTACTAGTTAGCGCAATGGTTTTAGTATATAACTCTGAATTTTTTTTATATGACCCTATACTAGCTACAACTATTGTTCCTAATACCGGTATTGTGATTAATGAGGATAATAACATATCTAGTTCCTTAAAAAGAGATCATTCAAATAATTTACTATGTCCGCCTATATACATGTGTCTCATGGCCTAAAAAAAAAAATAAGTTTTTATGGGTACTAGCGAACATATTCACTAGTTAAAAAAAAATGACTAGGAGGAGCTTGCGGATTTTTCTCCGGAGAGCTTGCTAACAAAGTGTATTCATAGCAAGCTCTATTTCATAGCACAGATTAATTTTTTCGAAAAACTGCGCTACTGCATCTAATTATATATTATCTATTATAGTGGAATAATAATTCATTTTTTTTTATTATTAATTATCTTTCTCTGTTAATGTGTGCTAACTTACTAGCCCCATTTTTATATCTAGTAATATCTAGAGACTATATAGCTTATTCTAGCTTATTACTTTTTTTTACTAGTTACTAAAACATGTTCACATTTACAACAGTTATTCCAAATATATATAATAAACAAGGAATTAATATTATAAAAGCAAATAAAATAGGTAATAACACAGTTCAACAGAATGACATTAACTGGTCAAATCTAATTCTCGGGAAAGAGGCTCTTACTCAGATAAATATAAATATCATTATTGAGCTTTTTATACCTAAAGTTATACTATGTAAAAAGCCATCTACAGAAGAACTAGTTAAAATTTCTCTTAATTTAAAATATTCTATAGATGTAATTCAGTTTATATCAAAAATATAAGCATATACATAATTTAATAAATCAAATCAATATACAATGTCAAATTCTAATAAATAACCTCCTAAAAATAAAATACTAGTAAATATACACATTAATACAATACTAGCATATTCAGCTAAGAAGAAAAAGACAAATATTACTGCAGCGTGTTCTGTCATAAATCCACTTACCAGTTCAGATTCAGCCTCTGCTAAATCAAATGGTGCTCTATTAGTCTCTGCCACAGATCCTATAAAGAATATTATTAATATACATAATAGGGGTAAAGCTAATCATACTATTTTTTGGAATTGTACATTTATATTTAAATTTAAGCTATTTGTTATCATTATTATTATTAATAATACAGAACTTAACACTAATTCGTAGCTAATTAATTGAGCTGTACTTCTTAAAGATCCTAAGAAAGCATACTTACTATTAGCACTTCATCCTGCAAGTAAAATACCATAAGTGGCTAAAGATGAAACAGCTAACATATACAATATTCCTAATTCCATATCCCCTAATGATAGTCCAGGACCGTAAGGAATAACTGCATAACCTAATAAAGCAAATATTAATGTCACTATAGGTCCTAAGAAAAATAGTATTAAATTAGCTTGTGTAGGAGCTACATATTCTTTTAAGATTAATTTTAAAGCATCTGCAAATGCTTGTAATAGACCATAGTATCCCACTGCATTAGGACCTAGTCTTCTTTGCATACTTGCCATAGTTTTTCTTTCCGCAACAGTTACATAAGCTACCACTAATAAAGCAGGTAACATTAATATAATATTTTCAATTATTGAAATAATAGTAGGAGAATAATTCATTTTTTTTTTATTTTTAATTATATTTCTCAGTTAGTGTGTGCTAACTTACTAGCCCCGTTTTTATATCTAGTAATATCTAGTATCTAGAGACTAGATAGCTTATTCTAGCTATAGTAAGCTTTGTATCCTATGCGATAAAGCTAATAGCACTATTCCTACATAGAGGTGGGAAGAGGGAAAGCTAAACTACAAGCTAGAAATAAGAAGGAATATAGTAAGCTAACTAGGTTTTGTTTAATCTTATAATATTAATAATACTAATTTAGTGCCCTTAGCGCTTCCCTACATATTCCTGCAGGCTAGCTCTGTAGCTTTATATGCTTTTTTTTATTATAATGCTCCCATCACTTCTAAGGAAGGGTTATTCTTATAGCTAGCTGCAATCAGTAAGCAGCAAATAATTATTGTATAAACATAGCTGCTATTAATGTTTATAAGAAGCATTTAATCTATTAAATTCATTAACTTTATCTAATATTTGCGAAGTATAGTTAACGTTTTCTTTCTTTAATTTACCCTCTATTTCTAATCCTTTCTGTAATAAATCATTAATTTCTTGGCCACGTGTTGTGATTAAACGATCAATAATACTTATTCTTCTGCTAAATTTTTCAGCATCAGTGTCCGACATATTACCAGGAACATCTAATGACATATTACCCCCTCCATCTGTTATAACATTTATATTATTAGTTAATATGATATTGTGAAATTGACTTATAAAATCAGAAAGTTGAGGTAATAGTTCATTAATCTTTAAAGTTATTTCTGTAAGCTCTACCGTCGCAGCCGTACTTTTTAACGGAAGATCTGCAAATACATGAGGTCTAGGTATATGTATATCTTTATATAATAAAAGATTAATTAATTTTTGTTTCATACTTTTGGTTATTGTAATTTAATTATAATACGTGCACACAGCGTCACTCGTAGGTAAAAAAAAAGTATATAAAAGCTTTAGTTTGCTTAGCTATTATTATAGCTAGCTATTCTTTTTATAGCCAAGCGCAGCTAAGCTTATATACTATATATTAAACTATTCATAGAATAATCTAACACGTTTAAAATTAAAGACCGTAAAAATGCTATTTATATACTTCAAAGCTATCCCCTTTTCATAACGAGGAGGGAGTCTACTCTTATTTAGTTTTCTAAAGCTTTTAGCTTTATTCACCCCCCCTAGCTGTGTTATATAAAGGATAGATTTTCTGTGCTTTAGCTTTAGTGCGACTGCACTAAAGCTAAAGAAAGCCCCCAGCTACCACTATTACAGAAATTACTGGAATTAGCTAGTTAATCCTTAAGAGCTTGCGCCGCCCCCACTTTTAAGGAGCCGAAATTAGTAAGTTAGCAAGGTAAAGCTCTATGAAGCGAAGCTATAACAAGCTAAAGCATGAAGAAGGCAAGGGTACCTTGCTTACCCATCCTCTAGAATTCGTGCTTTAGCTTTTACAGCTTAGCTGTAAAAGCTAAAGCAGTAAAGCAGGCCAAGCTTTACAAGCTAAGTTAGGTATTAAATGTAAGTATTAAATATTATGATCGAGAAGCAAAAATAGCCAATAAAAAATTTTTTTATTGATTTAATAGACTACTTATTATCTACATAGTTAACCGGGGTATAATATTAATATTATACTGTATCTCATCTCAGGGTCGAACTAAGATCTAAATATTAGAAGTATTCTGCTCTGCCATTGAGCTAATGAGACTAGGAATATAGCAGCCTCTTAGTGTATATATATCCTATATACTAAAGATTAGCTATAAGCCTCCATTTATTTATAAATAAAGGGTAACTACTAATCTAATCCAGTTTAGTATGTCTGTGGCCAACCCCAGATAAACTAGAGTTTGCTTTATGGATAGCTTTATGGATAGCTTTATTGATTTTTTTTTAGCCTGGCTATAAGCAGCTTGCGCTAACTAATGCACGGGTATCAAATTAACCAGATAAAGACATAAAGCTAAAAGCTAAAGGGCATTAATCTTAGCTTTGTAAAGGTAGACTTACAAATGCATGAGGTTTAGGTGGGCTTGATAATCCTCACTCTAAGCTAGTGTAACTTCTATTTAAATTCGCTTGCAGTACGTCTGTGTAGAATCCAGGAGTTAATCAAGGATTTCTAGATGCAACTTTTCCTTCGACTAATTGTGAATATACAATATATAAGAATAATCAAGCAGCTATTACACTTACTATAGAACCAATACTACTGATTAAATTTCAACCTGCAAAAGCATCAGGGTAATCACTAATTCTTCTAGGCATTCCTTGTAAACCTAAGAAATGTTGAGGGAAGAATGTAAGATTAACCCCTATGAATAAAAGTCAGAATTGAACTTTAGCTAAATTTAAGTTATAATTTAAACCTAATATTTTAGGTATTCAGAAATATCAACCGGCAAACATTGCGAATACAGCTCCCATACTTAAAACGTAGTGGAAATGAGCAACAACATAGTAAGTATCGTGGAAAGCTATATCAAGTGATGCATTGGCTAATACAACACCACTTAATCCTCCTATTGTAAACATAAATACAAAACCTAATGAGAACAACATAGAAGGTGTCATTTTTATAGATCCTCCATAGCAAGTAGCTAATCATGAGAATATTTTTATACCTGTAGGTACAGCAATTATTAATGTAGCTGCTGTAAAGTAAGCTCTTGTATCCACGTCTAATCCTACAGTATACATGTGATGACTTCATACTATAAATCCTAATATTCCTATAGACATCATAGCATACACCATACCTATATAACCAAATATAGGTTTATTTGAATTAGTTGATATAGTTGTACTAATTATACCGAAAGCAGGTACAATTAATATATAAACCTCAGGGTGTCCGAAGAATCAGAAAAGATGTTGGAATAATATAGGATCTCCTCCACCTGCTACTTCAAAGAATGATGTGTTAAAATTTCTATCTGTTAACACCATAGTTATACCACCAGCTAATACAGGTAATGATAATAAAAGTAATACTGCTGTTATAACTACTGCTCATCCGAATAATGCTAATTTATGTAATCTTATTCCTGGAGTTCTCATATTTACAATTGTTGTTATAAAGTTTATCGATCCTAATAAACTACTTACCCCTGTTAAATGTAAAGTAAAAATAGCCAGATCTACACTTGGTCCGCTATGACTTTGTAATCCTGATAATGGGGGATAAAGTGTTCAACCTGTACCCACTCCACCTTCAATTATGGCTGAAAATACCAATAATATTAAACTAGGGGGTAATAATCAGAAACTTATATTATTTAATCTAGGGAATGCCATATCCGGACCACCTACCATTAAAGGCATTAAAAAATTTCCAAACCCACCTATTAATGCTGGCATAACCATGAAGAATATCATTAATATAGCGTGAGCTGTAATTACACTGTTATATAATTGATTATTAGAAATATATTGAACTCCTGGCCCACTAAGTTCAAGTCTAATTAACACTGAAAAAGCTGTACCTAATAACCCAGAGAAAAGAGCGAATATTAAATACAATGTACCTATATCTTTAGCATTTGTTGAATTAAATCATCTTTCCATACCCATAGACATTTGAGATCTTAATGTTAAACTAGGCTGGTGGGAACAACTTTCCTTATCTAAAGACAAAATTAGGAAATAATTTAAGTACTTTTTGTGAACATAATTTTTCACTTAAAAGTTATTAACTAATATTTTTAATTAATAATTACAAGCGAACTTACTCTGCGTTGCAAAAGGGAAGGCAAGCTCTATTTCCTCTAGCTATCCTCTAAAGATTTGGCTAAATTTAATAGGGTGGGGCTTTGCAGATTTTTTTCGGTGCAAGCTCGGTGCTCGGTAAAAAAAATATATTTTTTTTCGCGAGCTTGCGGATTTTTTCCGAAGAGGGAGTATTTCATAGCAAGCTATCGTTCGCTCGCGCCTTAAAATATGCTAAAGCTCTCCACTATAAATTAATGTAATGTAATGTAATGTAATAACTGTTCTACAATCATATTATATTTTAATTTTAGTGTTTATTTTTGTAATTTCTTATCGGCTCTCCTAGCACTAGCTAGTGCTAGTTACTACTAAAAAATATATAAGTGAATAATCATCATCTGGTTTAGCTTATTTCTGTTACTTAGTTTTAAACTGCAGTAATAAACTATGCAGCCTGATAATTTATCAAATTATTCGATTATGGCTACTAATAGTGCAATATACTGGGTATATGCTTCTAGTTTGCTAGCTTGCGAATACTAACTGGCTAAGTATATATTCGCAATCTAGCTGCCATAAAAGTACTAATCTAAAATATTTAAAATACAAATATTTATTTTCGCTTACTTTTGTTTGCTTAGCCCCTTCTTGTTTTCTTCGTGCTTAACTTTGGCTGATTTTTCGAAGAAAAATATGCATGCATAAAGCTTTATCTCGAGCTTTATAAAAAAATATATTTTTTTATAGCGCAAGCTCGCTAACGAAGTATGCTTGCTAAATAGCAGGCTTAACAGAAAAGCAGGCTACGATCATTTATATAATAACGACCATCGTGGCTATTTAGTGTAATTATTATAGTATAGTTAAGCTATAGGGTAAAAAAAAATGTATTTTTTTTTTCGAGCTTGTATTTCTAGAGCTACGCGCCCCTATGGGGTCGGAGCTCCCGCAAGCTATGCTTGCGCAGCCCTAACAAAGTGTACCCCTCTTATAAATATAGTTTTTAGCCCTATCTTTATGCAGCTAAGTATATATATACTATAGCTAGTACATTTTTTTTTATCGAGGGCTAGCTTGCGCAGCAAGCTAGCCCTACGCCTTATTTTTATTTTTTTGTGCTTGCACCTCAGTGCAAGCTAAAGTAAAGCTAAGGATTAGCTGTATTTTTTTATAAAAAAAAAATTTTTTTATAAAAGCAAGTGTAGTGCGTAATAATATACTAATACTATAATAAAAATTCATCTATATTAATAGTAACTTATTCATATTTATAAATATTAGTTAATATATAATTAATAAGCGATTAAAACTTATTTTGTATGGTAACTAAGAGGGAGCTTTAGCTTGCTAGCAAGCATATAAATAAAAAATGTTTTTTTTTATTTTTCGTAAAAAAATCCGCAAGCATAGCTTGCGCAGCCCTCCTTTGTTAGCAAGCTCGCTCTACTATTAGCGTGATAGCTCCAGTTAGCACAAGCTACTTTTTATAGCATAGCTATAAATACGAGGAGGTTTGCTAAGCCTTGTTAACGAAGAGTAAAAAAAAATGTATTTTTTTTTTCGAGCTTTGCTAAGCCTTCATAGCACTGCCCCCTTAAGGGGGTGCTGTGCTACTAAATGAAAAAGATTAAGGAGGAATTGAACCTCATACAAATGATCTGCAATCACCGTGTAAAACCGTCTACAATCTTAATCTTTGCCTAGTACTACAAAGCCAGCGCCTTGTTTAGGGGGGGGGGCGCTAGCTCGCATATTTTTTTCTAGCTTGCGCAGAAAAAAATATGCCTAGAATGATAGCTTGCTATTTAGCAAGCATACTTCGTTAGCGAGCTTGCGCTATAAAAAAAATATATTTTTTTATAGCGCAAGCTCTCCCTCCCCCTAATTATTTGGAAGGAGGCTGATCTAGCTTTAATGCTTTAGCTATAAATATAAAGCACTAGCTAGCTAATAAATAGCTAGCTAGCTAGTAGTAACAATACAGCACTACTCTGTAGTCAAGGGCAAGCTTTACATAGCGTTATACTTATATATTTTTGGCATTATTTTGTAATTCTAAATCTACAAGAGTATTTTCTAATATACTTACTGCCGGTAATATAAATAAGAAATGAGAAAAATATAATGCAGTACTTAATTGTCCTATTTCTATAAACGGGCTTTCTACGTGTTTAGCCCCTAATTGCATTAACATTAAAAAGTTCACTAAAAACAGGTAGAAAGCTATCTTGCTTAGGGGTCTAAATTGTAAACCTTTAGTTAACCCTAAATCAGCTTTAGGTAATAGTAAAATAATTAGTATTGCAGCTAACATTGCGATAACTCCTAATAATTTATTAGGGATAGATCTTAAAATAGCATAGAAAGGTAATAAATATCATTCAGGTACTATGGCAGGTGGTGTTTGCATAGGGTTAGCCATTATATAATTATCACTATCACCTAAAACATTAGGCATAAAGAATACAAAGATACCTAAAACAAATATAAAGATAAATATAGTTATTAAATCTTTAAATAAGAAATAAGGAGCCATAGGCATTCTATCATAATATACTGGTACACCTAAAGGATTACTTGATCCAGCTGTATCATGTAAAGCTATCATATGCATTAAAACTAATGCCGCTAATATAAAAGGTAATACAAAATGTAAAGCAAAGAATCTGTTTAATGTCGCGTTATTTACAGAGAAACCTCCTCAAATGACAATATAAGTTTGTATAATTTTTTATTTATACTTTATATCCTTTCAGATATAATTAGACTATGTCTTGAATTTTATTTAATACGCAGCTATATAGCTAACGTTATAAAACCCTGGGGTTATCGTGTTGAGCTTATTGTTGGTTTAACTCACTCATTAGTCGTTGAACGTCCTTAATTCCTTTTAATTAACCGAATTAAGTTCCGCTACAAATAATTTAATAACTGGAGGTAAGTTTATGTTATTAAATGTTCTTGTAATTTTCCCCATTTGCCACTAAAAAATAAGGCGCTAGCATACTTCGTAGAGCATAGCTTATAAAATAGCTAGCCTTATTTTCAAGGAGCCCTTTTACAGTTTCGGGTAATGTAATTTACTATAACGCATAGAATTTTGTAAATTATTTAGTCATTTCATATATTGAATGTACTTTAATCCAATTAAAGGATGTAAACCTTCGAAAGAAAAGAAATCTATAACTGTTTGAATATCAGATTTAGAACTAACACCAAATTGATTAAAATTATTAGTAGTGTCTATTTTTCTTGTAGTATTAAACACTAATTTAAATGCTTCAAATAAATTTGTATGTATTCTTTGTTTTAATTGAAAACAACCATCATTATTGCTTTTAATAAAAAAAGAACCTTCTGAACATGTAAATCCTACAATTCAATTTTTAAAGAAATGTAATAATGTATAATCCTTTGCATCTTTCGGTAATTTAAATACATCTTCAATATTCTCTCTTGATGGTATTTGATCAAACATTTTTATATCATTTTTAAGAATATACATAGCCAAATTAAACTGATTAATTCTAGTTTCAGTTAAAAAGAATATGTTATTATGTATTAATAAAGGAAATAAAACTTCTTGTAATTCAGTTCTATTTATTACTAATTTACAACTTGGACTTCTTAAATCTTTATATACATTTACACTACCTAATTTTAAAGTAGAATGGATATATTGCAAAGTTGAAATATCTTCTATATGTAAAGATATAACTAATTTCATAGTTATAAATCCTTTAGTTGTTTTAGTAATTTGAATATAACCATCTCCATCTATTAATCCGACTAAAAAGGCTAAAAAAGATGTAGGTAGGTTAACATAATCTTTTTTATCTAATAATTTATTCATTTTCTTTAAAGCGTTTTTATGTACATTACCTATCGTAGGCAATATTGAATATATAAAAATAATACTAAGAGCTTGCGCGATTTTCTCCGAAAATACCAAAACTGTAGTTTTTATTGACTCAACTATATCTTGTCCAATTCATGGTACAGCACTAATTAAATTAGTAATAACTGTAGCACCTCATAATGACATTTGTCCGTAAGGTAAAACATAACCCAGGAATCCTGTAACTATCATAACGATAAGGATTATTGTACCTATAACTCATGTCAATGTTCTTGGTGCTCTATATGATGCGTAGTATATACCTCTTCCTATGTGTAAGTACACTAAAAAGAAGAAAGCTGATGCTGTGTTACTATGTAAGTAACGTACTAATCATCCATTGTTTACATCACGCATAATATGTTCTACAGAATTAAATGCTTCTAATACTGAGGGGTTATAGTGCATTGCTAAAGTAACTCCAGTTACAATTTGTATAACTAAACAAACTAATAATAAAGATCCGAAATTTCATAAGTAACTTATATTACTAGGTTGTGAAGCGTCTATTAAATAACCATTAGCTAATTTTAATAAAGGGTGATTTTTTAATATTCTCATAATAATTATAAATTATATATAGGGTATATAAATATATTTATATAGCGAGCTTATTTCTTCCTGCATAGGAAGGCTATGTAATAAAGCATAGCTTTATTACATAGCAAGCTAATAATGGGTATATATTTATTTATTTTTTTTTAGTAATCTTAGATAGCCCACAGTAAGGCGCTAGCTTTATTTCATAGCTAGCGCCTTAATGTGAACAGCTAGAAGTATACATTAAGCTGTATAATTTACAGAACTATTCATAGCTAACTTTTACAGTACGAAGTTCCTTGCTAGCTATAAAAAATTACTTTTATAGCTAGCTTTATGATTCCTGCCTTGCAGGAATAGAACTTACCTCCTTTGTGTGCTATGAATATATTTTTTTTTTATTATACTGATATTTATGTATCCATATCCCGGCAGGATATGGATTAGAAGCTTTGCAGAAAAATACGGCGCGAAGCTTCCTATAAAAAAATTAGGGCTGCGCTCCGCTCCGCACTATTTTTCTAGAAAAAATGTGGAGGAAACTACTAGCTTGCGCACCCCCCCCCCCTCTGGAGAAAAATGTAAAAAACTATTAAATTAGCACATACATATACTGTGTTCCCCTATCAGTTCTAACTCGATAGCTTTCCAGCGCCAGGAAACACTACGCGCTTTAGATCACACCGTGGTAGATTATATTCCACCACCTACAAATTGTATAGCTAGAAGAGCAGAGAAGTTGTATGCTACAACTGTGGACAATTCTTATCCTTATCCATAGGGATAAGGATAAGAATTAGATTAGGATTAGCTCGCATATTATTTATGTATCCTCCCTATCCCTGCGTATTTCATAGGGGAGCTTGCGCCTGGATTATAAAAAATCCGCTATATATCCGCAGCACTCTTATAGACAATTGTCTATAAGGTAAAACACACAAGCTTGCTTATGTATTTATATTGCTATATTTAGCCGTTTCATATTTAATTGCTACTCCCAACATATAAGGATCAGATATAGCAAGGTTATATGAATCTTTTTTATATATACAAGGCTGTGTAATCTGATTACCCTTATCTTGAGTCCACCTTAAACCAAAAGTATATCTATAGCACGTAGAACTATCATTTTCTAATTCTCGTGCCAACTCTTTTTCTTGTTTAAGAGTAAGGTTATAAGGGCTTATAGCGGTAAAAAAACCCGGTAATCACACTTATTAACCCAAGATTCATTAATAGCCATTTGTTCAAATAATTTTATGGGAGCTTGCGCCGGGATAAACTTTCTTTGGCTCCTTGTGTAGTTTAAAAAGGATTTCCATAGTTGAGGTTGCCTCTTTTATACTACTAATATTAGGCGTTGGACTACTTTCCATTCTAAATATATAAAATATAGATATTATGAATAATAGAGCTAGTACTAAAACTATTAATTATAGGCTAAATTTACAAAAAGAGCTTGCCCCCCCTATTTCATCAGAGCTTGCTATGAATACACTTTGTTAGGAAACGAAGTTCCATCCCCTATATTTTTTATTATAGTGGTTCAATTTTCTTTTATTTCAGGCGCGAACGAAGAGCTTGCTATGAATACACTTTGTTAGGAAACGAAGTTCCATCCCCTCTTCATATTTTTAATTTTATTTTGGCGTTTCTCTGTTAATGTGTGTAAACTTACTATACCAATTGAATAATCTAGGTAGATTATTCTAGCTTACTATAGCTTTGTCTCCTTCGCGATGAAGCGAGTAGCATTATTTCATAAGGAAGAGGGGAAGTCAAATAGCTAGCTATAAATAAGCATTAGTATAGCAAGCTAACTAGGTTTTGTTTAATCTTATAATATTAATAATACTAAATTAGTGCCTTCTTCTCTAATTCTTAGCTTTATTTCATATTTTTTTCTAAGAAAAAAAAAATATGAAAGCTAGCTAGCACCGCTGGGATATAGGTATGAAATATAAAGCAGGCGTAATTAGGAGGAGCTTCTATTTCTAGAGCTACGCGCTCCTACGGGGGCGGAGCTCCCGCAAGCATTGCTTGCGCAGCGCTAACAAAGTGTATTCATAGCAAAAGGAATAACCGGGCAAGCTATTATAGCTCCTTAGCTCCGCTTAAAAAAAAAAATAGCGCTAGGTGCGAAGCTCTACTAAAGCTCCCAGGTTAAAAACTATTATATAACACTTTCCCTCTTCGAGCTTGCTCTAACGCTTCCATAGTGAAACGAGAGGAGCTACCTTTGTCTTATTCGAAAAATATCCGCACTTGAATAAGAGGGAGTATACCTGCGCTTTACTCTTCCATTCTCACCTTTCTAGAAAACAGATTAAAGCTGTAAAGCTAAGCCAGCTAAGTTAGGTATTAAATATTATGATCAAGAAGCAAAAATAGCCAATAAAAAATTTTTTTATTGATTTAATAGGCTACTTATTATCTACATAGTTAACCAGGGTATATTGTTAATATTATACTGTATCTCATCTCAGGGTCGAACTAAGATCTAAATATTAGAAGTATTCTGCTCTGCCATTGAGCTAATGAGACTAGGGGCTATTAACACTTTATAAATATACTACGAATGTTTGCAATACGTTGTACCGTAAGCAAGCAAACATGCACGCACACCTTTATTATAATATATATAGCTTACCTTTATTTACGCTTAATACTACAGTATGGGCAATATAGCTATCCGTCGGCCAGGGCTAGAGGAACAGTTAAAAAAAAAATACGCCTTACTAGCAACGCTGAGACAAGGCCGGCTATATATTACAGGATATCGTAGTGCAGGTTAGTATCTATATCTATAAAAAAAGGCTATAGCCCCGTTAATAGATATATTTATATTTATTACAAATTAATGCTTGCTTTTAGCTTTTAGCAAGCTTTTAGCAAGCTTGCTAAGAGCTATAAATTAAGGCGGGCTATGAAATAGAGTTCCTCTTATCGAGGGGGTGCGGTATTTCATAGAAAGCTCCCTATAAAGAGGGAGAGCTTGCTAACAAAGTGTATTCATAGCAAGCTATCGTTCCCCCGTATTTTTTTTTTCGACTTCTAGCTTGCGCGAACGAAGTTCGCGCAAGCTAAAACATACCCTCGTGTAAACTAACCCTTAGAGGGGGGAACGAAGTTCCTCGCGCTAGTTAGAAATTAAAGAACGATCTTTATATAACATAATAATTACTAAGCTTGCTATTGTAATAGAATTTACCACGTCATCTACTACCTGAACAAAAGTAAAAATAGATAAGTAGAAGCAAATTCCTATTAAAATATAAAGAGCGTAATTAGTAACGACTCCATTACTTAAGCTAGAAATTATTTTACTAGCTTTAGTTAAAATAACACCAAATCCATAAGGACCTATTGATTCAATACTACCTTTATCTAAAACTTTTGTAGTTTGACCTCCTATCTCTAAAACTGAATTAACAATGTATTTATTATAAAAGAATTCAACTAAGAAACGTTGATTAAAGAAACCATAAATATAATATCCTAAATTAGATAATTTAAAGTTAGATATTATATTTGGCATAAATTCTGAGTATATTATGGCTAATGCTGAGAAAGAAACAGTAAGGATAAAAGGAATTAATTTAAATATAGTAGGTACACCAAATTCAGTGTCAATCATTATTTCATGAACAGGGTGAATAAATATACTATTGTCTATAAAGAACCCTGAACCTAAACCTATGAAAATATCTCTAGTGATATATCCAAAATATATCGAGAATACAGCTAATATCACTAAAGGTAAACTGATAAATATATCACTTTCATGAGCATTTCTATAATAATTAACTGGTCCATTAGGATTAGTTAAGAAAGTTAAGTATATAACTTTAACTGAATATAGTGTAGTAAATATAGCCCCAATTACTGCTATAACGTATACATCAATACTACTAAAATGATATTGACCATAGGCAGATTCTAATATAAAATCTTTACTATAAAATCCTGTCATAAAAGGGAAAGCAACTAAACTAAGACTAGCTATTAATATTACAGAATAGGTTAAAGGTAGGAATGATATTAATCCCCCGTATTTTCTTAAATCTTGATTATCTACTACAGCGTGTATAACTGCTCCCGCTCCTAAGAATAATAATCCTTTATAGAAGGCATGATTTATTAAGTGAAATATTGCTACATTATAAGAAGATAAACCTATAGCTATTACCATCATACCTAATTGACTCATAGTAGAATATGCGATAATTTTCTTTATATCTTGTTGAAATAATCCTATTAATGAACTAAATATTGTAGTAATAGCTCCTAATCATAAACAGATTAATAATACAGCAGAGCTATATTCTATTAAAGGTGATGAACGAATTAATAAATATACTCCAGCTGTAACCATTGTAGCTGCATGTATTAAAGCAGATACCGGTGTAGGACCCTCCATGGCCATAGGTAATCATATATGAAGACCTACTTGAGAACTTTTTGCCATTGCACCTATCAATAGACATATTCCTATAATTGTTGTTATATTTTCATTAATATAAGGAGCTAATGAGAATACAGTACTATAATCTAAAGTCCCTAAAGTTCATAATAAGATAAACATACCTATCATTAAGAAAGCATCTCCAACTCTATTAGTTAAGAAAGCTGAAAGAGAACTTTGATTAGCTGCTATTCTAGTGAATCAAAAACTAACTAATAGATATGAACAAACACCCACACCTTCTCATCCTACGAACATAACTAAATAATTATTACCAGTTACTAGTATTATCATCATAAAAGTGAATAAACTTAAATAACTAAAGAATCTTTGATTGTGGGGGTCATGACTCATATATCCTATGGAATAAAAATGAACTAAAGAACTGATTATTAATACAGGTATTAACATTGATACTGTTAAACTATCAAATTGAAAGTTTCATGCCATATTAAATGATTCGTTATCTAATCATTTAAATAAATTTATTGAAACGGGATTATTATTAAATCCTACTTCAAAAAAGCTAATGATAGCTAATATTGTAGTTATCATTATACTTAAACAACCTAAAATACGGCTACCTGTAACACCGACTTTTCTACCAAAAAAACCGGATACTATAGATCCTAATAAAGGTAATATAATTATACTTAAATACATTATTTATATTCTATTGCAATACTTCCTCTTAGTCTATAAAAAGCTACTAAAATAGCTAAACCGATAGCAGATTCTGCACCAGCAACTACTATAATGTATATAGCATATGTTTGTCCTATTATATCATCAATATTAACAGAACTTACCAATATTAAGAATGTTATAGATAATAGCATTATTTCTATAGAAATAAGCATTAATATTATATTTTTTCTATTAAATACAAACCCTAAGATTCCTATTAAAAAAAGTACTAAAGTTAAATTCATATTTTATCTAAAACTACTAATTGTTCGGTGGTGACCGGCACGAACGAGAGCTTCCCCCCTCTTACTATGAAGGCGCAAGCATACTTCGTGCGCAAGCTATACATAAGCAAACCCATAGTTATAAGTATAACTATCGATAAACAAAATTATCGATAAACAAAATTATCAATAACTATACTAAGGATATTGTAGACTTGAACTACAATCATGATGACCGTACCATCTTGTTCTACCATTGAACTAATATCCCTTTAGTAGTAGCGCGAGCTCGCTATTTGGAGTACACTTCTGGAGCTCCGCCCCCGTAGGAAGGCGAAGCTCGAAATAGAGCTCCTCCTTTATTAGTAAGCTCGCGCTACTACTAATTTATTAATTTAACTTTATACATTATAGTTACCCTATAGGGGGAAACTAGAGCTAGCTATAGAAAGCTAGTCATAGCGAACAAAATTCCTCCCTCTATTAAACTGAATATAGTCAATGCACAAATTTATCTATATTTACAGATTCTATTACTATAGGCATAGAACTATGAAGAATTCCACATATTTCTGAACATTGCCCATAGAATACTCCTTCTCTATTTATGAAAACGGATACTTGGTTTAATCTACCAGGGTAAGCATCACATTTTATACCTAAAGATGGACAAGCAAAAGAATGTATAACATCACCAGATGTTATTACAAATCTTATATGTGTTAATTCAGGAACTATTACTCTATTATCAACCTCTAACATTCTTAATCCTCCATCTTCTAAATCAGAATCAGGTACTATATAAGAATCAAATTCTATAAATTCTTCATTTGAATCTATGAAATCTGGATATTGGTAACTTCAATATCATTGATGACCTTCAGCTAAAATAGTCATAGAGGGGTCATTAACTTCATCCATCAAATATAACAATTTGAAAGAAGGGAAGGCTATTAATATTAATATAACTGCAGGAGTTATAGTTCATATTAATTCGATTAATGTACCGTGATTTAAGTATTTATGTGATATTTGTGTTTTAGTTGAGGCAAAATTTTTTATTATAGAAAATAATATTCATCCTACAGCAAATAAAATTAAAACTAAATAGTACATAATATTATCATGAAGTTCTACTAATCCTTCCATTTGTGGAGTAGCACTGTCTTGGAAATAAATACCTCAAGGCATAGGTGCATCAAAATTAATAAATGTATTAAATAAGTGTTTCATATTTAAATTTTTAATATATAATTTCTAATTATATCTCTTTATATACATCCTTTAACTGTAGCTTTCACCTTTCACTGTTATAAATACGCTTTGTTAGCAGGCTCGATCAAGCTACACATACATAGCAGGAATTAGAAGCTACAGGAACTGTAGTATAAATATAATAGAATTGCCGCCCGTTGTAAAGGTAGCTCTAGCCTTTAGTTTTATATATGCGTACACTTTGTTAGGAGGGGGAGCTTTAGCTAACGCAGTCCGAACGAAGTTAGCCCACATTATTATAAAAAAAAGATATTAGCTAGCTCATGCTCACATTATAGCTTAGTAGAAGCACTAATTTCTAGCTCTATAGAGCTAGGAATTAGTGCTTAGCTTGTCTTAGCTTGCGTTAACTAAAGCTATTATAGAAAATTCGCAAGCATACTTCATTAGCCTTAAAAAAGATTATTATTATACAACATATAATAATAATAAAGCCATCATTAAAGCAAATAAGGCAGTTGCTTCTGAGAAAGCAAACCCTAATATTGAGTATGAGAATAATTGATTTTTTAAGGATGGATTTCTAGCCACTCCTATAATTAGACACCCAAACACTACACCTATACCAACTCCAGCACCTGCTAGACCAATAGTTGCTAATCCCGCTCCAATAAGTTTTGATGATTCTAACATCTAGTTAATTTTATAAAAATGTAAATGTGAATGTATTGAAAAAAAGAATATCGTGTCCTTAGCTAAGTAAATTAGCTAACCCTATAATAGGAGGAGGGCAGCCTACTACTTAAAATACTAGGTAGCTTCCCTCCTATTAAGGTTGTAGTTAGAAATTATTTCTAGCTTGCGTAAGCTAAAAATAGTAGTTTCACAAATTAATACGCTAGGCTATTAGGGTGGAGGCTAATATATATAATAGTTTAACGGGTGAGCTTTAGCTTGTTAATTCCTAATACTAGTAAGCTAAAGCCTTCATACTCTTTTTATATGCGAGCTTTATAAAGGCGGGCTATGAAATAGAAGCTACTCTATAACTTGCTTATTTCTATTCGTGTTTAGTATAGCTTTAAACTAACGCAGCAATAGCTTGAGCTTGCTTTAGTTTTTTGCGCGAAGCGCGAAGCGCGAAGCGCGAAGCGCGAAGCGCGAAGCGCGAACCTCTGGTTCGCGCTAGCATATCCGATAGATACCAAGCTACTATGGTAGTAACTGAAATTGCAAAGCTAAGAATAACTGTACTCCAGCACTGCATAGCTTTGCTACTAAACACATGAGTAAAAATTTTACTGCTACTTATGTTCAGTAAACATATTAATAAATTTTTTTGATTTATAAAAATAATTATTGGATTGTCTACTATCTATTTTCAAGGCATTTTTACCTAATTCAAATACAAATCCCGCAGTTATTATACCTATGAAAATTAGCACTACTATTAATCCGTAAATACCATTTTCATATACACTTATACCATACGGGTATATTACTAATATTTCTAAATCTAATAAAAGATAAACTAATGCAAATATGAAGAATTTAACACCGAATTGAGTTCTATTTTGACCAAGAAAACTGTGAAAACCACATTCAAAAATACTATATTTTTCTTGGTATGGGTTATGTGGAGCTAGTATGAAATTAAGAAGTAAAAAAACTATTGTTAAAATAGTAACAAAAACAAAAAGAAAAGTTACACTACTCATTTAATTGTTAAATAAAATTTGTACCAATATGGTCAAGGTTGTTAGCTATTAATATTTATTATTAATATTTCAATATATTTCTATATTGTTCAGACTATGTCATTATTACTTTAATACTTAAAGTAATATTGGATTTTATACCAGCCTTAGCTTGCTAATCCATAAGAGCTAGCGCCTTCCAAGAAGGCGCTAGCTCTTATGGGTAGTAGGCTATTAAGGTAATTTAGTCGTTGAACGATTTTATTTTTAGAGTGCAGCGCTATTTTTTCTATAAAAAATGTGCTAAAGCTATAAAAATGTATTTTTTTTTAGAGCTTTAGAATGCAGATTTTTCGGAGAAAAAAGAGCATATCTTGCGCAGCCGCCCTCTTAAAATAAACTACGCTGCAAATTATTTATTAAGACGGGGGGGGTAAAAAAAGAGGGAGGGAACGAGAGCATAGCTTGCGCAGCCCCCTCCTTGGTTAGGAAACTCGCCCTCGGACAAGCTTTAACTTTCCCCTCTATATTAATAAATCTTCTTGCAATTTATCCAATTTTCAATATTTAATACACAGAGTAGGCGGGCTATTTTTTTTTTTCGGCGACCGCCGAAAAAAAAATCCGCAAGCTCTTCGTTAGGCGAAACTGCTCCTCTGTGTATTATCTAATGGGGCAACCCATATGCTGTATTTATTATACATTATCTTAAAGTCTATATGACTTCATATTTTTTCTTATTTTACGTATTTCATTAAGTCCTTCCTGTGTTAAGTGATTTTTAGACTCTATTATTTTAGCTGCTTCAGATCAGTCTTTAAACTCTTTATATTTAACACCTTTAATCTTATATCTTTTATCAAAGAAAGGAATAATCTTATAATTTATATCCTCAAATTTTCTAACAACAAAAATTACAGCTTTTTTATCTTTATGATAATTAAAATTACCACAATTAAAAAAATAAACAAAAGATTGCGACAGTTCTTTATCTTTACTGTGCAGAGATACTCTAAAACTTAACGACACTGGTTTATTTACTGACTGTGAAGCATATATTGAAAAAGATCGAGCTTCGCGCCCTCCTGAAACAAATCCAGCTATTCATTCAGCGTGAGGTATCCCTATATTATCAAGTAAAGGTTTCGCAACCGGTATAACATTAGGAAAATTATCTCTAACTAATGAAGATAAACCTAAATTCATTGAAGCACCTATACTTACAATTTGTTGTAAACCTTGAGAAGTTAAATGCTCTTGGTTATTTAATTTATTAACAATTAGTTTGAATAAATTAAAATCAGCTCTTTTTTGTGATATTAAAATATAATCATCGAAGTGTGATATTATTATAGCTACTTCATTTAAAGATCTTACTTTATAAACACATTCGTTGTTATATATGTTAATTGAACCTATATTATTAAAATATGCTTTAATTTCCTTTAATAATGATAAATTTCTTATACCGAGTTTAATTTGAAATCTAGGTCTTACTCTTCATTTATCTTGGTTTTTTTCTAAATGTACCATAAAAGAACCTTCAGCATCAGTAAGTCCTGTAATAAATCAAGGATCTATAAGCTTATTTTTGTCGTCTTCGAGGGCTGGGCTAGCTATTTTTTCGGAGAAAAATCTGCATTCTAAAGCTCGAAAAAAAAATACATTTTTTTTATAGCATAGCTTGCGCACGAAGTATGCTTCCCCCGCGCGAACAAAGTTACCCGGAGGAATACACTTTGTTAGGAAACGAAGTTCCATCTCTTTCTTCCTGCAAACATACTTCGTTAGAGCTAGCCCCCTTGTTGTATAATTATTAATGAATATTGTAGAATAAGTTTTTAGAAAATAAAAACTTCTAATAGACTTGTTGTATATTAAATTTATTTTGTTAAAAAATGGCATTGTTTTTTCTTTACCCATGCTTAGCCATTCTTTGTTCATAAATAAAAATAATAGAATAACAAGTGTAATTATAGAAATTACAAAAGAAATAGGACTTGATATAGCTATATTTTTATAGTTAAAGTTTAATTTATTAATTATTTTTTGATTATTATCTAAAACATTACCTTTTAATACTAGATTTTCCAATAATGGATTTATTTTATATTCAGGTAAACTAAAGAACATTTCTTTTATTATACCTAAATAATAAACTCCTCCTATAACACTAGTCAATATCGCTATTAAAGATAAGAAAATAAGACCTTTATCTAAGGCTGCACTTAACACCATTTGTTTTCCAAAGAATCCTATTAAAGGTGGAACTCCTACAAATGAAAATATAGTAATAGCCAAACTTATGGCTAAGAAAGGATTTATATAAAAATAACCTTTCAATTGAGTTACTAATTGTATAGGTGAATTATTTTTGTCCATTAATTCTTCATGTTCTTTGTTTTCACTTATATAACAATATAAAGAGAACCCTATAGCTATTAATATAACAAATGCATTTAAATTACTTATAGAATATTGTGTTAAATAGAATATAAATGCTTGAGTAGATTCTACACTAGATATACCTAATGCTAAAAGTATAAACCCTACGTGAGATATAGTACTATAAGCAAATAATCTTTTAATTCTAAATTGAGTTAAACCTACCACAGTTCCTATTATTAATGAGAATAGTGAACTTATTAGTAAAATAAATGTTCAACTCATTTCTGAAAAACTACTGTTAGTATAATATACTAATTGTAATAATAATATAAATATAGAAATTTTGGCTATTATAGCTACGAATGTTGTTACTATTGTAGGTATAGCGTCATATACGTCAGGTGATCAAAAATGGAATGGTGCTGCACTTACTTTAAATAAGAATCCTATTGTAAAAATTACTAAAGAAAGATTAATATAATAAGGTGTATATCATAAATTTGTAGAAAGATCACTTATACTAGTTATGATGTATAAACCATCTAAATTAGTAGTACCTGAATTAGCATATAATAAACTAGTACCTAATAAGATAAAACATGAGCTTAATCCTCCTAATAAAAAGTATATTAAACCACCTGTAGTAGATAATTCCGAATTTCTATATATAGTACTTAATATATAAAGACCATAACTTTGTAATTCTATTGCCAGGAAGATAGATACTAAATCATTAGTAGACATTAATAATACTGCACCTGTAATTACAAATAATATAATTAAAGGATATTCAATAATTTTAAAATGTTCTCCCATTTTATTTATTATTTTTGTATTATAATAAATAAATTTATATAACAATAAATCTTTTAAAGAAGA